>CAIGQZ010031698.1:1822472-1824972 GCA_903798205.1 Danio tinwini | reverse complement strand
AGAGTGTCTTCTTTCCAAAGATACATAAACTGTGAATGTAGACCAAATCATTCAGCAACTGTTAATGCTTCAGTTCGGGATTGTCATTTTTGAGAAAGTGCCTCTGACGATGAGGGAAAGGAAGACACCGATATAATCTCAGAAAACATTTTACAGAAATCTCATTTTGCATGCTACCTTCATCAAATTTGAAATATTAACTCATGGGACACTTGGCTGTCAAGTCATATTTTTTCTAGGACATTATATTAATGTGTTCCTGTGTTTGTATATGGAAAAACAAATATTGAACACAATACAAACATTTTTTTCTCATAACTTCATAATGTATAACTTTTTATTTTTTTTAACATGTAACTTCCCCTTTTACCACAGTAAAGCTCAAAGTGTCTTCTTTCCAATGATACCTAGTTTGTGTTTGTAGCTTACTGGAGTCAGAAACTGTTACTGTTTAAAGTTAGTTAAATCCCTAAAATTGAGTGCTGGCTAACAGGTTAAAGAGCTGTTCTTTTAATTAATTTAACCATACGAATCAGTTTAATTGGTATAAACAGATGTATTTGGTAGACACAAATCATTTAGAAATAATAGTCTAAACTAGTGCGGAGGCCAAGAGAGCTCAAATGTGCTTCCACACTGTAGTAAAAATACGTAAATTAGCAGTTTTCGGTATTTTGTGATTCACGTTTTTATTTTAATTTTTTCATGTATTTATGGTTTTGAGTTTCTATCAGGTGACACACACCGGCGCCGCAAGTGTGCGATACTTTAAACTGTCATGTGCGCGCCGTCTCGCGGTGCATCCGGTGTGGGATGCCCTTCAGCCAAAGTTAATTCAGTGTATACACTAAAGGAGAGAATGCGGTTTGCTGGTTTTACAGCTGCAAAGAAGGCAATTCTACAAAACTGGTTCACTCCGCACATGTGTGCAAAAACATTTTGGATTCATAGCCTCCTTAAAATAGTGACTTGTGATGGTACAATAGCACAAGTTAATAAGGCTAGACCTAGTACTATTGATGCATGGCAATGTTTTTCTTCCAACATTTTAGACTATATAAAGGAGTATATAAGGTTTTTTTTTTCTCTTTCAGATTGAAAATTGTTGATGTCTGTTGCTCTCCCTCCCCTGTTTGTCTGTTTGAATGTCTTTTATTTTGTTAATATAAAGACAATAAAACGTTGATCACAAAAAACAAAAGTTAATTCAGTGTGCTTGGTTATTAGTAGGCCCACACAGATTTTTCGCAGATTTTCCGCAGATTTTTTTCAGTTTATTTACTTACAGTTAACTATTTACTGTTAATCCAATTGGATTTGCATTTTAAACATTAAATAAAAGTTAAAAAGATATAATTTTTATTTCACATTTTAAGGTTTTAGTTATGATACTCCTAAAATAATTCCGCAGAAATCCGCAGATTTTTACCAAAATTCTCAGCAGAAATAGCAAAAAACGTCCGCAGATTCCGTCTGGCCCTGGTTATTAGTCTCGGTGTAGGCTACAAGCTCTGAGCTTTAAACTAGCACACAGTTGGCTGTAAAACTACACAAAGACACAAATGATTTTGTACTCTCTGCTTGGTCTGTGTCCGAGTCGTACATGTACAGCTGAATGCTGGTCCTCTCACTCATGTTGCTTCTCTCTGTCTGCCTGTCTGTTGCCATACACATAGCGGGGGAGCTCTTGGCTCCGCCCTCTTGTTAAGTTGGGCGGGAAGTCGAAACTAATTGTCATGTGAAGCAACACGCCCCTAAAACAGCAAACTGTGTACACGCCCCCAAAATGACACTCTTTAACATATCATAATAACAAAATCTGAATTGTGTTTTGAACTGAAGCTAAACTGGCTCACTCAGAAGAACCATAATATTAATATTACATCTTTAAAAAGGGGGAGAATAGGTGTTTAAAGTCAGTATAATATAATGCGTTTCCACTTTTGGCTAATTATTGCTCACTGTCGTTTCCTAGAATCTTCAATCTGTTTGCTTGATTAATAGAATATGTTTTAAACTCTCCAGATGGGCGCAAATACGAACCACTGGTCCCTTTATTAAAGATTATTTAATTCTTCATTTTTCAAACTGCTAGTTGACAAAAAAATCATTCAGAAAGGCGTTACTTTTCAGTTTTATTGATTGTATTTAATAAGTAATATAATCATTGTGGGTTGGTTTGCAATGGCAATACTCCTCTATTTAGAGCAAGGTAGGGCCCCAAAATTATTCTGCTTAGGGCCCTCAAATGTACAGGGCCGGCCCTGTGTGGACGTGTGTGTGTGTGTGTGTGTGTGTACCTGAGCATGTGGTGTTGGACTCGTCTTCATCATTGCCGCAGTCGTTGTCTCCGTCACACAGCCAGCGCATCGGGATACAGCGGTTATTCTGACACTTGAATCTGTCTGCAGGGCACGTGTGCTGGTCTATAGACACAAACACAACATATTGGGGTGTGTGTGTGTGTGTGTGTGTGTGTGTGTGTGTGTGTGTGTGTGTG
>CAIGQZ010031698.1:1778327-1792115 GCA_903798205.1 Danio tinwini | reverse complement strand
GTGTGTGTGTGTGTGTGTGTGTGTGTGTGTGTGTGTGTGTGTGTCTGAGAGACTCCCAAAGTCAACAGTGCTGACAAAAAAACAACTAGTGGAACAAGACAAAATAAAAGACATTTAAAGTGCAACTTGAAAAAAAATCCTATTAAATATGTTTGATAATCTATTATTTAACACACAATTGACCTAGCATAGAAAAGCTAGCACATCTAATGTCTGTACATTAACTTGAGTTTGATAAATAGCAGCTCAAACGTTTGTTTGGAAAAGAAAACGTTAGCAAACTAGTGGAATTTCCTTTAACTTAGCTGAAAATGAGGTCCAATATCCCGTTTTATTTTCATTGTCCATTTAGAACTGACCTTCGGGTCACTTGGAAAACAGTGAAATGAAATATTTGTGTCGCTTTCTCTTCGCTGATAAGATATACAGCCAGGTACACAACATTCCTGCGTGACTCAGGCTATACTTCCGCGTTTCTTCCCACCGCAGCCTCGATTTCGCTTTTTTAATGGCGGCCACGTGAAATCAGTCTATTAAAGCCTGCAGTCAGCGGTACCTCAAAAGTGCATATTAGTGCCCCAATGTACCTAAAAAGTGCCTTTGAGGTGCCATTATGGACTCTTTAGATATAAATATGTACCTTTTGAAAAGGTACTGCCCCAGTGACAGCTCCTGTACCTTTATTTCTGAGAGTGTATGGGAAGAAACACTAGCTCTGCATACACACTATTCAAAAAAACAAGATTACTTTTCTTACCCCATTGGCAGATTTTTTTACTCATTTTAAAGATAAACTCACTTTATTTTGACTCATTATTTCTTAAAACAAGACAACATGTTTTGCTCGTCTAGAAAACGCTTCTTGATTTAAGAATTTGTAGATATTTGGACTCGAAACAAGACAAAAAAATCAAAGTAAGAAACATGTGCAGTGTCATTTTAAAATGCTAAACTATAATAACCTGAAATGAACAGAGGATCCAGCAGCACTGTCCTCCACTGTGTTAAAAATACGAGAGAAGAAAAGAGTGGAAAACATCTGGTGGCCTCATCTGTGTGTCACGCCGAGGTCATGAATCACGCCGAACATATTTCCTGTGCGATGCGTCCAGAAACCAACAGCTAAAACAGACCTGAACCCAAACTGTTGCACAAACGCTGCTGGATTATCAACAAAAATCTGCAATCAAAACTCACTATTTGACTCATTATTTCTAAGAGAATGTTTTTTTGTATATTAAAGGGGGGCTATTATGCAAAAATCACTTTTATAAGGGGTTTAAACACAGTTGTGTGTCAGCAGTGTGTGAATATATCCAGCCTCTAATTGTAAACATGTATTAATTCTATTGTTTATAATCAGACTTGATGAAAACAGTCTGCAGAAACACTTTGATTGACATTCTCCCTTTGTATGTGTCATCAGAGGGGGAAAGCCCCGCCCACTAATGACCATCTCTCCCTCATTAGCATAAACAGCCCTCAGTGAGAAGCCGTAACAGTTTTTAATCTGCCACTATGATGAAACACAGGCATTCATAGCTTCGCCCTTTTTCGAAAAGAGCACAATCTCATTTGAATTTAAAGTGACAGTCACCAAAATGCACAATTTGGATCAAAGCCTAAAAAGGGGAAGTTTCAAAGAGTTTTATTTAAATTATTTGTGCGGTATGAGCTGAAGCTTTACATATACACACCACAGGGACATCAGAGACTTATTTTTAACCCACGCTCATTCTAAAAAAGGTAGTCCCGTAGACGTTTCTGGAGACAGCGAATTATGTAGCCGGAAGTACGCATGGCTTCATTTCGTTTTTTTAAACGAACGCTACGGGGCCGTATGAATCCGTTCCTTTTCGCGCTTATCAGCTGACTGCTCACCTCCGTGTGGAGGGTTTTCCCGCCGCAACCAGTTTGTGCAGTTAGCTCATCAACAGCGGGCGCGAACGGCACTTGCAAAAGAAATTTGAGATGTGAAAAAGCGCACACAGCGGCCTCTCGCGGATTCACAAAAACAAAAACTGCAAAAATATGTACCTCCCGGGACGTATTTCGCGTTCTCCAGAAACGTCTACGGGACTACGTTTTCAGAATGAGGCTGGGTTGCTTATTTTACATCTTAATCTCTAGGTACTTACATAAAATAAATATGATGTACTTATATTTAGGACTGTGCTGATATACTCAATGTTAATCCTAAGAGCCAATCACACAGCAGAAATATGCAACAATGGGAATCTTTAACTGTGTTCATATTAAAGACTCACCGAATTTTTGGTCGACTCACTTTCCCGCCTTCAGTCATGGTTGGGGTGCTCTTTTAAAAGTCGAAGCATTAACAACTTATATTAAAATATATATCGTTATCGTTCAATATAGAAAATAATTATCGAGATTGAATTTTGCCTTATTGACAAGCCTTACTTATATTATTACATATTGCATTGCACAACACTTCTGGTGCTCTTAAGGTGGGATACGGGTAAGGTTAGGGAGGTTATGGGTAGTTTTAAGGGTGGGTTAAGGTGTAAAGGATGGGTTAACAAATGGGATCATTACAAAAGTAATTACTTGCACATAATATTATCAGCCGAAAATAGGTCATGCTGCGTCCCCCAGTCTTGGTTAGCATGCTCGTCTCACTTTCCTGCCTTCAGTCAAGGTTGGGATGCTTGTTTAAAAGTGGAAGCATTAACAACTTAAATTGAAATATAAATCATTATTGTTCAATTTAAAAAATAATTATCGAGATTGCATTTTGCCTTATTGCCCAGCCCTACTTATATTATTACATATTGTATTGCACAACACAACACAAGGATGGGTCAACTGTGTAATTACAAGTTGCTTGCAGATAATATTTAAAATATAAGTACAGTGTAAAAACATTGCACCAAATGATTCATTTAAATGTAAGTACATAGTATTTAAAAGTCCCATGTAATGTGCATTTTTATTCGATAGCGTAATCTAAAACGAAACAAAGAGAGGGTGGGGCATAGTGTAGCTCCTCCCCTTTTTTTAAACCGCTAATAGTGTTTTGTTTTATCAGAGCACTGCCAGTGGGAGTGGTTGAGCTCAAGCGCATTAAATAAAAAGCCAATGAGAAGCGCCTTGAAAGGGGCGGGGCATGTCAGATACTAGAGAGCATTTAATTGGTCAGAAGATTTGATGAGGAACTAAAGTATGAGGTGACCTGAATAATCCATTAAGGCGCAGGTGACTACAAGCCTTACATGTTTATATCAGTTTTGTATCTTCTCGACGCAAATTTTGTCACTGTTTTGGAGCACACTAGCTTATAGATATCTTAAAAACTAACAATACTGATACTAACATCTAAAAAGCTTTATTTTAATTTCCTATAAGGTCACTTAATATAAAATGAGACTCCTGTTTTTGCTTTGAGAGCTCTACAGAGAGCAAAATCCTTTTTCTGATTCTTCTCCCTTTATTTTCTGGCTGCACCTCTCAGCACAGGAACTCAATAACTGCCAACAGGAAGTCAATGATCTCTTTACGGTTTCCTAGTGAGGTCAAACAGCCACAGTTTACCTCTGACCTCTGACCTGTGACTGTGTGTGTGTGTGTGTGTGTGTGTGTGTGCGTGTCTGAAAGCAATGACACAGCATTTAACCTAACCGAAGAAGAGACACTAACACTGGTAGAGTAAATATACTTCTGGCCTGATTCTCCATCTGGCTGTTTCTGAGTGCAAGCTTTGGTGTAAGACCCAAAATATGCACTCCAGGTTAACACAGATATTTCCTGTCTAAACTAGAGCTCCAACGTTAGAAAGAGGAAAGAGGCCCAAAAAGAGTACAGGAATGTATTTAGATAAATGATTTATATGTATATATATTTTTTTTCTTCTGCATTTTGCAAAACATTATAGGATTACAGGATAATTGGAAATAAAATATGCATCTCAGACTATATGTTTTGTGGAAATGTAAAATAAGGCCCAATCCCAATTATATTTTTGTACCCTTTTGCCTCTTTCTGGTGGGACATGCCTGGAACACCTCCCTAGGTAGGCATCTAGGAGGCATCCGAAACAGATGCCCGAGCCACCTCAGCTGACTTCTCTCGATGTGGAGGAGCAGCAGCTCTACTCTGAGCTCCTCCCGGGTGTCAGAGCTCCTCACCCTATCTATAAGGGTGCGTCCTGCCACCCTGCAAAGGAACCTCATTTCGGCTGCTTGTATCCAAGCTCTTGTCTTTTTAGTCATGACCCAAAGCTCATGGCCATAGGTGAGAGTAGGATCGTAGATTGACTGGTAAATCGAGAGCTTTGCCTTCCGGCTCAGCTCCTTCTTTACCATAACAGACCAGTACAGGATCATCAGGCTTGTTCAAACTACTTATTTAAAATGAGCTGACTCAACACAATTCTTGAGTTTTTTAGGGACAACTTAATTGTTTTATGTTCATTCATTCATTCATTCATTCATTTTCCTTCGGTTTAGTCCCTTTATTAATCAGAGGTCACCACAGCGGAATGAACCGCCAAGAGCACCCAGAAAAAAACCCATGCCAACACATGGAGAACATGCAAACTCCACACAGAAATGCCAACTGACCCAGCCGGGACTCGAACCGGCGACCTTCTTGCTTTGAGGACACAGTGCTTACCACTGAGCCACCGTGCCGCCCCTGTTTTATGTTCTATCTACTTACATTTGTAAAAACATTTAAGGTAACTTTATTGTGTTGAGACAGCATGAATGAATTGTGTGGAAGCCAGCATTTATCTCAGTGTACTTTGTGTTGTTATTTTCAGATATATTTATTTGGTACATTGCTGAAACCGCAAAAAAGTACTCTAAATTACGTTTCACCGCAGCTTTTAGGCAAGACAAACACTAGGGGGCAGTATGACGACAACAGCATCTGTTCCTTTTCACACTAATGATATTTACAGGGACATAATATTAATGAATAAAAGATTATTTTCACACAGTTCTTTCAACCCAGGCTCATTGCAGATACGTACCCAGGTCTACATTTCTGGGGAGATCGAAATACGTAAGTGGAGGTACGTCTGCTCGCAGTTTTTGTTTTCGCAAATCCACCAGAGGCTGCTGTGTTTGCTTTTTGATGATCTCAAATTTCTCTCCTGTGTCCTCTTCCTGCATTAATCCACCAGATGGTGCAACATACACTTTAGTCAACCAAGCTAGCTTGCTGTTGACTGACTGACTGACCCACCGGCCTCCTTCCCTAAACCCAACCGATAGTGTTTTCAAAAGCAATCTAGAAAAAGAAAAACCCTCGTGGCTGCCTGATTTCACTACACTTTCAGCCTGTTGTTTATTTATTTACTTTTTTTTGCTTTGTTTTACCTGGTTTCTAGAACTGTTACAATACAACACAATATTTATTTATAAAGCACATTTAAAAACAACCAAGGTTGACCAAAGTGCTGTACATAGGAACTGTTCTTTGCCAGACTCGAACCCTGTCGTCATAAACTCCGCTCCACATCCCAAGTCCAGCGACGTACGCAGTGAGCTACTGGACAAACTGGTAACACTGGAAAAAATCTCCACAGGGAAGTAAGCAGACAAGTGGTAGAGCTAAAAAGAGCAGAAGCCACCAGCGGCGTCATACCGCCCTGTAGCATTCATTTTAAATAGCCAGACGTACCTCAGGCTACATAATTCTCACTCTCCAGAAATGTAGACAGGGGTACACATCCAAAATGAGCCTGTTGGGTTTTTTGCACAACACCAAATAAACACCACAAAACAACTAAACGCTGTCTGATTTGTACGCAAATGCGTTTGTATTATGAAGTCTTAGTGCTTTTTTCTCTTACGTTTGCTTCTGAAAACACTGTTCCTTGGGTTTAAGGGTTTAAGTCAGTGGTTCGCTAGCTGATCTGTATGACAAGCTCTGCTTTCTCGTGGACGTGTTTCGTGAAACTTACAACAAACTGTACACTAAGTAACATATTTAATAAATTAATTCATTATTCTTTGGCTTACTGTCTTTATTTACACAGTGGAATGAACCGCCAACTATTCCAGCATACATTTAATGCAGCGGATGCCCTTCCAGCTGCAACCCAGTACTGGAAAACACCCATACACTCTCACATTCACACTCATACATTACAGCCAATTTTGTTTACCCAGTTGACCTATAGTGCATGTAGTTTGGACTGTGGGGGAAACCGGAGCACCCAAAGGAAACCCACGCCAACACGAGGAGAACATGTCCACACAGAAATGTCAACTGGCCTAGCCGGGACTTGAACCAGCAACATTCTTTCTGTGAGGCGACAGTGCTAACCACTGAGCCACCTTGACACCTGTAACACATTTCAGATGCGAAAAATGTAGTCAGCGCCCTCTAGTGGATTTGACATCTGAAACGTACAACAAAATGTTCCTGGAGCTACAATTTAGCAAAAATGCAGGCAGATTTTTTACAGTCGCTATACTGTAAATGTTGTCAGTGTGTGCTGTAATACTGCCCATCTCATTCTGCAACATTTCAGTCCCAGCTTTTCTAATCATTTCCAAAAAAAATGCTTCAACTTGTTTTGTTTTACTTCCCTGAAATCCTTTAATCTCGTTCCCGGAATGTTTTCTTACTTTCAGTCATTCGACTTTCCGTCTCTTTTATAAAATCCCAAAAGGTGAATTGCCTAAACACTTTTAGGGCACTTTGGTGCATTAAAACAGGCATCTTATTCATTAAGCAGCTGAAGAGCAGTTTACCAGTCTCTCAGTATGCTCAATGAACACTCACGAGGGGAAAAGCAGTATTATTGATCGCCGCAGCTCAGAGAAACATCAATCAGGAAAACACATAAACAACACCAGCAGAAGACAGCGTTCATTCATTCTCAGCAGGAAAACATCAAATCTCAAACTGCCTGAAAATGAGCACAAATAAACATCTCTGTGCACAAATGAGGAATTAGTCTGAAGTTAAATAGCTTATATCTGTTTGAAAAGCTATGCCCAGATATTGGTGGACATGAAATCAAGTCACAAAAATACATTTAGGCAAAACATATAAAAGTTATATGAAAGGGAAAATGAATAATTGTATATTTTTTCCCTGCTAAAGGAACACTTAATTTCAGAGTTTAGACTTTACAGCTAAGTTTTAAAGCAATTTTAGCTTAGCTTAGCATAAATAATTGATTTGGATTAGACCATTAGCATCTCGTAAAACCATTCATTCATTTTCCTTCAGCCAAGTCTCTATTTCAAGGTCTCCACAGAGGAATCAACCGCCAGCTATTCCAGCATATGTTTTACCCAGCGGACGCCCTTCCAGCCACAACCTAGTACTGGGAAACACCCAAACACACTCAGTACTGAGAAACACCTAAACAAACTCATTCAAACACATACTCATACACTACGGCCAATTAATCAATTCCTCTATAGTGCATGTGTTTGGTCTGTGGGGGAAACCGGAGCAGGAAACCTATTCATTTAATCTAATTAGACTTTTCATTCATTTATTTTCCTATAGCTTAGACCCTTTATTCATCAGCGGTTTCCACAGCGGAATGAACCGCCAACTTATCCACAGCTCTGTTATCCAAAGCAATGTGTTAATATCATTAATATGTTAATATCTTTGTGCCTGCTATAATGATTTAAATAGGACAATTATTCAAACTCTTTTTTTAGCAAAATGCTAATGGTCTAATCAGATTCAATGATTTATGCTAAGCTAAGCTAAAAGTACTTCCACCAGATCAGGATTCAAAATTGATAAAACTCAACAGTTGTAAAATCAGACTACTCATTCATTCATTTTCCTTTGGCTTACTGCCTTTATTCATCAGGGGTCACCACAGTGGAATGAACTGCCAACTTATCCAGCATATGTTTTAAACAGTGGACGCCCTTCCTGGCCTGCACTACAGCAAGTTTATTCAATTCCCCTATAGCACATGTGTTTGGACTGTGGGGGAAACCGGAACCCCCGGAGGAAACCCATGCCAACACGGGGAGAACATGCAAACTCCACTCAGAAATGCCAACTGACCCAGCTGGGACTTGAACCAGTAATCTTCTTGTTGAGAGGCAACATCGCTACCCACTAACTCTAGGGACATTTTACATTTTTCATCATGTAAGAAGCAGTCTATTTTATTGTTTTGAAATCAAGCCCTACTAATTAGCATATGCATTATTTAGCATGACTTTCCTCAGGTCTGCCTCATTAATACGCAGCTATGCTAATATGAAGTGAACTTACGGTGCAGGCTGAGTGAGATGTTGATGGTCCTCTCCTCGCTGAAGCTCTTGAGTCCTGCGATCTTGGCGCACTTTAGATGTGTTCCCACCGGAGAGTCGCCTACGTTGATCCAGCAGACAGTTTCCTGCATGTACAGGAAGTCCATGGCCGTGGTCTGCTTTGTGGTGATGTGGAGCGAGGGGCTGCTGGAGCCGCTCAGAGACGTGATCTGGATGTTCTGGGAGTTGGCGATCAGTAAGACGGGCAGACGATCCACAGGCACTACACACACACACACACACACACACACACAGAAACACATCAGGTAGAGCTCAGCACATAAAAAAACATGCTGTGATTTTATAGTTAGCATGAACCAGAAGTTGCAGAGACATTTATTGCAGTATGTTAATGTTTTTTTAAATAAAATGGAATATTGAGTAGGGGGCGGAGCTTTTCTTTTTGCACTTCCAACAGAAATGGAGGGCGGGGTTTTCTTTTTGTGCATCATTCCCTCACATTTATTTCAGTATTTAGGGGGCGGGGCTTACTTTTTGCATTTCAAACTGAAATGGAATATTGAGTAGGGGCGGGGCTTACTTTTTGCATTTCCAACTGAAATGGAATATTAAGTAGGGGGGTAGGGTTTACTTTTTGCTTTTCCAACTAAAATGGAATATTGAGTAGGGGGGCGGGGCTTTCTTTTGTGCATCATTCTCTTTAATTAACTTGCATGAACCTGAAGTTGCTGAGACATTTCAGTATGTAAATGTACTTCCAACAGAAACAGAATATTAAGTAGGGGGTGGGGCTTTGTTTTTGCATTTTCAACTGAAATGGAATATCAAGTAGGGGGCGGGGTTTTCTTTTTGTGCTTCAAACTGAAATGGAATATTGAATAGGAGGTGGGGCTTTTTTTGCCACTTCCAACTGAAATGGTACATTGAGTAGGGGGCGGGGTTTACTTTTTGCATTTCCAACTGAAATGGAATATTGAGTAGGGGCCGGGGTTTACTTTTTGCATTTCCAACTGAAATGGAATATTGAGTAGAGGGTGGGACTTTCTTTTTGCACTTCCAACTGAAACGGAATATTAAGTAGAGGGTGGGGCTTACTTTTTGCACTTCCAAATTAAATGAAATACTGAGTAGGGGCGGGCCTTTCCTTTTCCACTTCCAACTGAAACGGAATATTGAGTAGGGGTGGGGCTTTCTTTTTGCTCTTCAACATGAAATGGAATATTGAGTAGAGGGCGGGGCTTTCTTTTTTCACTTCCAAATTAAACGAAATACTGAGTATGGCGCGGGGCGTTTTTTTTGCCCTTCCAACTGAAACGAAATATTGATTAGGAGGCGAGGCTTTCTTTTTGCACTTCAAACTGAAACTGAATATTAAGTAGGGGTGGGTCTTTCTTTTTGCACTTCCAACTGAAATGAAATGTTGAGTAGAGGGCAGGGCTTTCTTTTTGCGCATTATTCCCTGACATTTATTTCAGTTTATTGATGTACTTCCAACTGAAACAGAATATTAAGTAGGGGACGGGGCTTTCTTATTGCAATTCCAACTGAAATGGAATATTAAGTAGAGGGTGGGGCTCTCTTTTTGTGTTTCAAACTAAAACGGAAAATTGAGTAGGGGGCGGGGCTTTCTTTTTGCACTTCCAACTGAAATGGAATATTAAGTAGGGGGTGGGGCTTTCTTCTTGCACTTCCAAATTAAATGAAATACTGAGTAGGGGATGAGGCTTTCTATTAGCATTTTCAACTAAAACAAAACATTTAGTAGGGGTGGGACTTTCTTTTTGCGCTTCCAATTGTAACTGAATATTGAGAAGGGGGCGGGCCTTTCCATTTGCGCATCATTTCCAGACATTCATTTGCATGAACCAGAAGTTGCTGACACTTTTATTGCAGTATGTGGATGTACTTCCAACTGAAACGGAATACTGAGTAGGGGGCGGGGCTTTCTTTTTGAGCTTCAAACAGAAACTGAATATTGAGTAGGGGACGGGGCTTTCTTTTTGCACTTCCAACTGAAACGGAATAATGAGATAGGGAACGAGGCTTTCTTTTTGCGTGTCATTCCCAATAGAGCTTTATCATTCCCAATAACGCTTTACTTGACTGACTATTATGATACCTTTATAACCATGACGTGACATCATGAATATAAATGAAATTGTATTCCTGCTTATGACAACAGTCATTAAGTGTCATTTACACAGTCGTTTTAACATGCTTTTTGATTTAAGAATTTTTTGAGATTTGGACTAAAAACGCGGCTGGCGGTTCAGTCAGCCATGATGAATGAAACTGCTGATGTGTGTCAGGGAAATGGAGAAGGTTTATTTTATTTAATCTTATCTTGGCCTGTTTGTCTCACCGTTCTTGGCCTTGCAGGATCTGTTGTCTGGCTGGACGAGATAACCTTCCACACAGGAGCAGCTGTAGGAGCCGTCTGTGTTGGTGCACGTCTGACTGCAGGTGCCGTACACCGTACACTCGTCGAAATCTGAACACATACACATGCGCACACACACTTCAGTCAGTGTTCTCTGCATGTTCTCCATTCATTTCTCTAAGCATCTTTAAAAACACAGCAACATTTTACAGTGAGAACACATTTGTTAACATTAGTTACGCTATGCTCAAAGTAACACAATTTAAGACATGAGACCCACATACGCTGTAAAAAGTGAAAACTTGTATGTGTGTATAACTTGTTACACATACACAAATTAGTTTTCAACTAAACTATTTATAATTTATACATTTTGTTTATACATATATTTATAATTTATACATTTAATACATTCAATAAAATTCAATATATTTAATAAATTAATTATATATTATTCATATTAGTAATTTGCACAGAATTAAAATAACCATCCACCCTTTGTAAAGATTAAAATGTGTGTAAGTGTGTGTGTGTGTGTATCTGTGTGTATGTGCTGCTGACCTTTGCAGGTCTTTCCATCTTGGCTGATCTCGTATCCGCTCTTGCAGAAGCAGACGGGTCCGCCGCGCGTCACGCCACACTCATCCTGACAGCCGGAGAGAGTACAGTTGTGCGCCAGTTCTGCAAAGATCAGAGCAGAGGACACACACACACACACACACACAGAGGTCAGAAACATGAGCCAACACACACTGACAACTCCAACACACACTGAAGAGGCCAGGAAAACACACAAATCGGAGGGCTCAAAAACAAAGCATACAACACGGTAACATTTTCTGCATCATCCACCATAACTGACAGATTGCTTGAAATACACCGGTCATCTGTTTACGCAAGACACAAATATAGCTGATTATTATTAATAAGGGCAAAAGTGTTTTATTAAATTTAATGCAAGAAGTCAGAGTTTTTCAAATGGTCCTTTAAAAAAACACTTTAATTTAGGTTCACGGTATTAGCAATAATCTATTACCAATAACAATTAACTACCACTACTGGCTTAATAAACTACTAATTAGCTGCTTATTATTAGTTAGTAAGGTAGCATTCGGGTTTAGGTTTTGGATAGGATTAGAGATGCAGAATAAGATCATATTTTATAACTACTAATGAACAGTTAACATCTTAATAATAAGCAGGTAATAAATCAGCAGGCGACGCAAGGGCGCAGTAGGTAGTGTTGTCGCCTCACAGCAAGAAGGTTGTTGGTTCAGCCTCAGCTGGGTCAGCTGACGTTTCTGTGTGGAGTTTGCATGTTCTCCCTGTGTTCGCGTGGGTTTCCTCCGGGTGGTCTGGTTTCCCCCACAGTCCAAACACATGCGCTATAGGGGAATTAGGTAGTCTAAATAGTCCATAGTGTATGAGTGTGTTGCAGCTGGAAGGGCATCCGTTGCGTAAAACATATGCTGGATAAGTTGGCGGTTCATTCCGCTGTTGCGACCCAAGATTAATAAAGGGACTAAGCCGAAAATAAAATGAATAAATGAATGATTGAATCAGTAGTTATTAGCATGAATTGTGACCTAAACTAAAGCGTTACCAAAAATATTTTGGTGCTGCAGGAACATTTTGTTGTACGACATCAGACATCATGTTTATCTGTTTCTATCTGTTTGTTTGTTTTTTTAATCATTTTTATTATTTGTTTTTTTTCTTATACTTGTCTCTTTTATTTCTGTTTATGTAAAGCACTTTAAATTGCCACTGTGTATGAAATGTGCTAAAGAAATAAACTTGCCTTGCCTAATAATTTGCTGTTTACAAAGAGTTATTAAGGTAGTACATTCGTTATTAGCAGAGGTGGGTAGAGTATCCAAAATCTATACTCCAGTAAAAGTACAAGTACTTGTGAAAAAAGTAACAATCTTAAAAGTTACTCGAGTAAGAGTAAAAAAGAATCTGATGAAAAAATTACTCAAGTAAATAGTTACTAGTTACTTTTCTTTATATATATATATATATATATATATATATATATTGCTCACCTGATATATATATACAGGGAGTGCAGAATTATTAGACAAATGAGTATTTTGACCACATCATCCTCTTTATGCATGTTGTCTTACTCCAAGCTGTATAGGCTCGAAAGCAATAAAGCATATTAGGTGATGTGCATCTCTGTAATGAGAAGGGGTGTGGTGTAATGACATCAACACCCTATATCAGGTGTGCATAATTATTAGGCAACTTCCTTTCCTTTGGCAAAATGGGTCAAAAGCCAAAATGCTGCCAAGATGCCACTTGCCACCAGTTTTGCCATATTTAAGAGCTGCAACTTCACTGGAGTGCCCAAAAGCACAAGGTGTGCAATACTCAGAGACATGGCCAAGGTAAGAAAGGCTGAAAAACGACCACCACTGAACAAGACACACAAGCTGAAACGTCAAGGCTGGATCGGTAAAGGGCAGAGAGCTCCAGTCCGACTCAGACGCCAGCAAGGTGGAGGTGAAGTACTGGTTTGGGCTGGTATCATCAAAGATGAGCTTGTAGGGCCTTTTCGGGTTGAGGATGGAGTCAAGCTCAACTCCCAGTCCTACTGCCAGTTTCTGGAAGACACCTTCTTCAAGCAGTGATACAGGAAGAAGTCTGCATCCTTCAAGAAAAACATGATTTTCATGCAGGACAATGCTCCATCACACGCGTCCAAGTACTCCACAGCGTGGCTGGCAAGAAAGGGTCTAAAAGAAAAAAAACTAATGACATGGCCTCCTTGTTCACCTGATCTGAACCCCATAGAGATCCTGTGGTCCATCATCAAATGTGAGATTTACAAGGAGGGAAAACAGTACACCTCTCTGAACAGTGTCTGGGAGGCTGTGGTTGCTGCTGCACGCAATGTTGATGGTGAACAGATCAAAACACTGACAGAATCCATGGATGGCAGGCTTTTGAGTGTCCTTGTAAAGAAAGGTGGCTATATTGGTCACTGATTTGTTTTTGTTTTGTTTTCTGAATGTCAGAAATGTATATTTGTGAATGTTGAGATGTTATATTGGTTTCACTGGTGAATATAAATCATTGAAATGGGTATATATTTGTTTTTTGTTAAGTTGCCTAATAATTATGCACAGTAATAGTCACCTGCACACACAGATATCCTCCTAAAATAGC
>CAIGQZ010031698.1:1740961-1770961 GCA_903798205.1 Danio tinwini | reverse complement strand
TAATAATTCTGACTTTAACTGTGCATAAAGGGGTCTGGACATAATATCATGAGCCTGACAAAAAAAAAAACATTTAATCTTCAACAAAACTGTGAAATGCTATAAAGATACGTTTGGCCATCACGTTTTAAAAGCATCATTATGCAAAAACATAATGAGAGTTGTCAGTATAAAAGCCTCACATCTGGCAGATCAAAGTGCTCCATTTTTCCTCAGTACGACAGGGGAAATCGAGAAGCATAAATCACGTCAACTGAAGAGAGGATTGTGTTCATTAGGACGCGAGCTGAGGCCAGGTAACAGTATGCATCAACACATTTAACATAAGCATTTTTGATATTAAATGATGTATGATTTTAAAGGGTGGTGACACAGTGGCTCAGTGGTTAGCAGCAGGGTTAGCAGTCGCCTCACAGCAAAAAGGTCGCTGGTTTGAGTCTCGTCTGGGTCAGTTGGCATTTCTGTGTGGAGTTTGCATGTTCTCCCTGTGATGACGTGGGTTTCCTCCGGGTGCTCCGGTTTCCCCCACAGTCCAAACACATGCGCTATAGGGGAATTGGGTAAGCTATATTGGCCGTAGTGTATGAGTGTGTGTGTGTGGATGTTTTACAGTACTGGGTTGCAGCTGGAAGGTCATCTGCTGTGCAATACATATGTTTGATAAGTTGCCGGTTCATTCCGCTGTGGTGACCCCTGATGATTAAGGGACTAAGCTGAAGGAAAATGAATAAATGAATGATTTTAAAGAGATAGTTTAGAGATAGTTCACCTAAAAATAAAAATTTACTCTGTTTACTTTCTGTCAAGTGGTTCCAAACCCTTGACTTCCATAGGATTTCCAGGAAACACAAATGGAAGTCAATGATTACAAGTTTTTAGCTTAAAAATATCTACTTTAATGTTCAGGGAAAAAAAAAAAACAAGTAAAATTGAGTAAATGATGGTCACATTTTTATTTTTGGATGAACTATCCCTTTAAGTGCAAGTTTTACAACAGTTAGTAAATGATGATTAAAAAAAATGAGCAGTAGACTGACTTTTTAAAAGTGAAATTGAGGCTGCGGAAATTGAGAAACCCGGAAGTATCGCCTGGAGTCACGCAGGAACATTGTGTACCTGGCTGTATATCTTATCAGTGAAGAGAAAGTGACCCAAATTTATACTTTCACCACCTTCCGAGTGACCCGAAGGTTCGTTCTGACTGATAGTGAAAATAAAAAGGTATTTCGGACCTCATTTTCAGCTAAATTAGGGATTGGGAAATTGGGAAATGGCACTAGTTAGCTAAAGTTTTCTTCCCCAAACACGCATTTTAGATGCCATTAATCAAACTCAAGTTAGTGAACTGATTCTTTTACTATAGTAGACCTGTCACGATACTGAATTGCACTGTTGAGCACATTCTTAAACAGCGCTGATTTGCCATTGTATTTACAAGTGCTCAACAGAAATGACTCTGATTGGCTGTAAAGGTCATCAGTTCACAGCACTTTGTTAAACTGTAGGGTTTAATTTTCAACATCAAAAGTCGACAGAGCAGAGATCAACATCCCATAATGCAATTGACAACCATAAATAAACATAGAAATATCACAGATTAATAAAACTGTTCATTAACAGATATTTTTTTTACAGTGTAGTGTTTATAATGACTTTGTAATCTGAAATTGTGGTGGTGTCTGAAGTGTGTGTGAATATGATCAGTGTTTGTAGTGTGTACCTCTGCAGTGCGGCCCCTCATCTCCTCCATCGGTGCAGTCCGGGACGCCGTTACACAGTTTGCTCATGTGAATACACAAGTCTGAACCCAGACACTGATGCTCATTAGGAGGACATCGAGACACACGGTTATGAGGACCTGAGAGAGAGCAGAGAACAACAGCATTAGCGTAATCACACTCAATCTGTAATGATGTGGGTCAGGGACAACTGAAGTGAGGATCCACGTGCAGTTTATAACAAAGAATAGACAGGCAACGGTCAAACAGGTACAAATGGTAGCATGAGGGCAATCCAAAAGAGTAGTCGTGGTCACAGGCGAAGAGAATGATGCAACATAAATAATAAACAAAGCAAAGGTCAGAACAGGTCAGGGCAATACAGGGGAAACCGCTTCGTAGTGCTCATAGAGAAAATAAGACTCAGCATAGTGTGTGTGTATGTGAAGAGCTTAAGTAGTCCTGTAATCAGTCCATGTTGCAACATAGGCTCATTCTGAAAACGTATACATACATGCATTTATGGAGATCGCGAATTATGTAGCCAGAGGTACGTATGGCTGCATTTCGTCTTTAAAACGAACGCTACGGGGCGGTATGACGGCATTTCTATTCGTGATTACTAGCTGACCACTTACCTCAGAGTGGACGGCTTTCCCACTGTTACCAGTTTGTCAAGTTAGCCTGCCATGTAAGCTGGTGGACTTGAGACACAGAGAGGAGTTGACCATGTAGCTAATACTAATGACCCAAGAATACTGGACCCAGGTGAGGAAGCTCCAAACTTTTCGGGTCGCAGCTCTAGCAATACCGCAAACACGAAATGCTGGAAATACCAAGATAGTTACCTGAACTATTGTTTTATTCCATTTTCTCGAAGCAAAGGGTCCCTGACCCAGCCACAGTGCATTATCTGTGCCAAAGATCTTCTTACCAATGCACCGTCCAAATTAGTAAGATATTTGCAGAATACCCCGACAAGCCCAGAACATTTTTTAAACGCAAGGCAAAAGAGTTGACACACACCCAAAATGAGATGAGGGACGTCACAGCTACTGACAAGAAACTTAAAAAAATTGCCAACTAATTAGCAGCTAATATAGAGCCAGTTTAAAGGCCAAAGGCTTACGTTCTTCACTTACAAATGGTCTACTGATGTTTTGCTTTTATATTTTACATCAAGCTATTATTTGTGCACAAACATCTAGATATAGTATTAAACATACCGTTTGTTTGAAAACAACATTTTTTGTCATCCTAACTGCAAACTTATATGAGTGATGATATCCTTAAATGTTGAGGGGCCCTTACAATATTTTCCGGGAGAAAAGGGGGTCTCAGGCAAAAAAAGGTTCGGAGTCACTGGTATAGGTGAATTGGGTAAGCTAAAATTGTCCGTAGTGTATGTGTGTGAATGAGTGTGTATGGATGTTTCCCAGTGATGGGTTGCGGCTGGAACGGCATCCTCTGCGTAAAACATATTAGTGGTTCATTCTGGTGTGGCGACCCCAGATTAATAAAGGAACGAAGCCAAAAAGAAAATGAATGAATGATTAATATTGGAGCTCAATTTTTAACTTGAAAGATTTTTTATAACCAAGTTTGACAGGAATTGTGCTGCTTAATATTTTAAAGGAGACATGAAACATGTTTGTGGATTCTTTTATGAATAGAGCAGAGTTTTTAAAAAGCTGTAATTTATTTGAAATAGAAAAGGATGAATACATGGTTTCCGCTATATTCATTCTTCCATGGCGGGGCGCCACATCAAAATTCATCCCGCCACGGCTACATAACAGCTTCTCATTCAAAAACATTCAGTCGTTTTTTTAAATAGCGGGTTATAATCGCACCAAAACGTATTAAAAGGTAAGTGAATTATAACAGCGCAAACTTTTCTGTAATTGTAGTGCTGTGCGTTATTTGTTTAACCTTTTAAAGTGACATACTGACTGACAAACTGACTAACAGGTGCGTGATGCGCGAGGCCAGCAAACACGACGTAGTTTTCAGTTAAGATGAACACAGTTTCCAGAATTATACTTTATAGTCTATGGCTTTGCATACAATGACTATCTTTTGACTAACTGTTTCACTTTACTTCAGGATGCATTAATGCCGCTCTGTAGGTCTATTGGACGCAATTATAAATGTTCCTAGCACATCTAATAACTGTTGAAGACATACTTGTTACATAATCGCACTAAATCACACTTCAGCAGCGTTTATTTGAGCGCGCACAAGAAAATCTGCACTTGAGCAGAGTATATTTGAGGGAGTGCAAGAAGTTTTGTGCACAAACAGAGGCAATCGGCACGAAAGCAAAGAGATTCACATGCTCTTATTAAATGAATGGGATCTCGACTTGTACTGCACTCATGACATTTGTCATTGAAAGAACGCAATTATCGCCACAGGTAGTTAATAGATCTGTGTCTACCAGTCCTGCCGCCACAGCTGGAAAAAAAATCCTAGAGGAAACACTGGAATATGATTAAAAATTCAGCCTTCGAATCACCCGAATAAATGACACTGTCATATATGGCAATATATTCACACAGAAATTATTATGTTTAATTATGCAGTTATGTTTAATTGCATACATATTTTACAGTATCACCATTTTTACTGTAGTATAATAAATAAATGAAGCCCTGATGCAGCAGAAGAGGCTTCTTACTATTACATGAATTCCAGACTTTCAACCAGGAATGCATGTTCATGGTGTAGACAAAATATTTGGAAAGAACGCTACAATTTACTACCTGTAAATTAAACAGCGAAGCGTGGCACTAATAAAGCAGCAAAGCGATGTGTTTGACACCCAGAGCAAGCCAAAACTGATTAAATGTGTGCTTGAATGCAATACAGGTCATTTTGAATAAGATAATCCACCAAATGCATTAAATTACCTACTTTGCCCCTTTTAACAAGATGTAAAATAAGTCTCTGATGTACCAAGAGCATGCGTGTGTGTGTGAAGCTCAAAATACCACACAAATGGTGTTTTATAACTCTCTGAAACTCACCCTTTTAGGATTTGATCCTAATTGTGGCATTTTGGTGACTGTCGCTTTAAATTCAAATGAGATTGTGCTCTTTTCAAAAGAGGGCGGAGCTACAGATGCCTGTGTGTCAGCATAATGGCAGATATAACTCTACTGGCATGCTTCTTATTCAGGTCCTGGAGGGCCGATGTCCAGCACAGTTTAGCTCCAACTCTAATAAAAACACACCTGCTTATAGATTTCTAGTGATCTTGAAGACACTGTTTAGCATGTTCAGGTGTGTTTGTTTAGTGTTGGAGCAAAATTGTGCAGGGCACTGGCCCTCCAGGACCGAGTTTGCCCATCCCTGCTCTAGTATATAAACAATTGAGCATTTTTTTCGCCTCATGAAACAAGAATGAGTCAGTGGCATTTTCTTTCTCTTTCTTTCTTATATAGTTGGTTAAAATCCCCATTTATGGTTGTATTATGACTGTGTCCGTAAGTGTGCAGTCATGTGTTTGTGTTTGAGTCACTGGATGAGCTGTATTTGTGTGTCTGGACTGGACAGAGCTCTGGGCGTGGAGTGAAAACACACCGCAAGTCCTCAAATTATTGACCAGAAATGAGCGAACGTGTTTTTCTGCAGAAAAACTGATGCAGCACAGCAGAGTTTAAGACAATAACATTCCCCTGAACGTCTGCTTTAACCGATGAGATCATCAATACTGCGCCAGAACAAATAATACGCATGAAGTCACTGTTTTAATAAGTTATTATGACACAGGGTTTCTATTGTGAAGGGAGGTTTTCGTTCTTCATTTAGGGGTGAAGAGAAACTTGAAGGCGGCACAATGGCTCAGTGGTTAGCACTGTGGCCTCACAGCAAGAAAGTCGCTGGTTCGAGTTCTGGCTGGGCCAGTTGGCATTTCTGAGTGGAGTTTGCATGTTCTCCCCGTGTTGTTATGTGTTTCCTCTGGGTGCTTCGGTTTCCCCCACAAGTCCAAACCATACCTGTTAACCCTGCCATTTTTCCCGGGATTCTCCCGTATTTTACAGTTCTATCCCACTATCATCCCGTAAAGGTATTTTCCCGTATTTCTCCAATATTTTTAGTCTTTCTCTGAAGGGTGGCAATAAACATTAAAGAGCAGAGCCTCTCTATACGCAACCCATACCACCAAACCACCAGGGGCCGCCCTTTGATCTTAAATGTGAGTCTGTTCTGTGCTTTCGCTTTGTTTAGGCATGAAAACACTTTAAAATAAATATAAAAACAGCAGGATTCCCTTTCCTTTTATTGCAGGTGCCATCTCTCCTTCATATGCAATCCTCAAAACAGTCATATAGCGGTGCGTGACTGTCAGCTGACGCGCTCCATAGTGATAAATAGAGGCTGTTTCCTAAACAGATTCTGCACACATGATTTAAAGCGGAGCGAACGTCTGGGTTTTGGGTGTGTGTTTAAACAGACATAAACACATAATTAATAATAATAATAATAATAATATCTAAAGATGTCGATCTTGGTGGGGTTTTTTTTTAACACAACTAATTTCACCCTAAATCAGCATAAAAAGTTAGGAAAGCAATCGAATGCTTCCTTTATAACGTTAGATGGTTGCATTTTTTAAGTGACTCCTGTAATTTAATGTAATCAAACGGAAAAAAAATCTTGGGGGAATCCATTATTATGGTGGGCATATACCTTATTTTCACATCCCAATGTTGACAGGTATGGTTCAAACACACACGCTATAGGGGAATTGATTAACTTAATTGGGCGTAGTGTATGAGTGTGTGTGTGTTTATGAGTGTGTATGTGTGTTTCATAGTACTGGGTTGCGGCTGAAAGGGCATCCACTGCGTAAAACATATGCCGGAATAATTGGCAGTTCATTACACTGTGGTGACCCCTGATAAATAAGGGTCTAAGCCGAAGGAAAATGAATGAATGAGAAACTTGAAATAAATGATGCACAATACACTGACAGTGAACAGCCTGGTAACTAAATATAAGAAAAAGGAAACAGCAGTTGAGATCTGGAAAATAGCAGTACTTTAATTACTAATTGCTGAAATTGTATTTTAAATTATTTATCTATTTGTCTGAAAGGTAACTTAATTGATCAACAAGTAATTTAATTAATAATTTAATGAGTCAATACTAATTATAATCCATACAAATCTGTGTATAGACGAGAAATTAAAGGTAACCAGGACCTTTTAATTATATTTATTTTAAATTCACAGCTAAATTTCAATCCAAAACGTTTCAAATTAATAACACCATATTTGTTATTTCATTGCATTCTTGTTGCGAGTGCAATTGTTGGACAATTGTAACTTAATTCATTTGATCATATATCTCATTTATATATTTATATATATATATATATATATATATATATATATATATATATATATATATATATAAATATATTAAGGCTGTCAATATTAGCGCGTTAACGCACGTGATTAATTTGAAATATTTAACGCGTTAAAAAAAATTAACGCATTTATCGCAGTTGCAGTTTTTCAGGGCCGTGTGTTCAGGGCCGGCGCACCCATAGACCTACTCACTTTCATCCGCGACACCCACCCCCTCCCTCGCGGTCCTAACTTTTAACCGCAAACCGGTAAGTTTCTATTTCATTTTCTTGTTGAGGGCGACGTGATCAACTTTTGTAAAGCGTCTGCTTCACGTTGATGTGTCAGAATCCTTGATAGAGAAATAAAGCCATACTTTAAAACGCTTAGTTTAAGCAAATTTGATTCGATCATGCGTGTTGATGATCTGAAGGGAGTGGGCTGTTCTCTCTCTCTCACTCTCTCTCTGTGTGTGTGTGTGTGTGTGTGTGTGTGTGTGTGTGTGTGTGTTGTCCCCGATAATGTCAATAGACTGGTCTGTCTTAGCAACTGGTTAAATCGTCACCTTAGAATTATAAGGTTCTGTCTGACATTTTTGTCAAAATTGAGTTATTGACATATTCTTATTAAATGACAACTTATTTACATTATGGGATGTTTTTTATAAGTTGTTTACATTTTAAGACCTTTTATTAAAAAACAAATGTTACACACATACTGTTTGTTATGGAATGCAAAAACTTTGAAGCTCAATATCTCAAAATCATTCAGAACGCAGACAGAACCTTATAATTCCAAGGTGACGAAATGTTAAGGAGGACAAAGCTAAATTGTTTCTACTTTATAATTAATGTTCTCAACTCGCAATACAACTTTACACTAAATACAATTGTTTGTATTTAATACTTTATTATTATAATTTTTCAATTTCTATATTTTCAATGCCTGTATTTAGGATTTTTTTTCGTGATTAATCATGATTAATCACACAAAAAAGTGTGATTAATTAGTAAATTTTTTTAATCAATTGACAGCCCTAATATATATATATATACAGGGCTTAACATTAATACCCGCCAACCCACTTTGGCTGGTTGAAAATAATTTTAAATTGTGGTTTTCTTAAAAGCAGGGTTCGACTTTAAGGATGTCCCATTATGCGTGCAAATGTGATCTTAAAATCGAGAAACAGCTTGACTAACAAAAATAATTGCATTCGCAGGAGCAATAGAAAGCAGGTGAATAACGAATGAGAGGATGATCAGTCGCGCTAACAGCTGACGTGATGCATGCGACTAAAACGTGTGAGTTAAATTTGGTAAATCCTTAGTTTTGAGTTCTGAAAAGTGATGTGAAATAAAAACTGTTTGCAGTATAACACTATGAAACCAAGACCCATTTGCTCATACACGACACACAAAACGTGAAATGAATGAAGAGGCATGTGGATAAAACTTTATTTTTGGATAATATTTTCCAACAACAAAATTGTGGCTAGTGAAAATGCAGAGTGGCTAGTAACGTTGGAAAACTACTAGCCACTGTGGCTGGTGATCAAAAAAAGTTAATGTCAAGCCCTGTGTGTGTGTGTATGTGTGTATATATATATATATATATATATATATATATATATATATACACATACATACAACAGTTCTGTCTGGGGTTTTTTTCTGGAGTCTGCTTGGCTGATAGTCTCCTCACCCTTGTGTATTACTCCGTCCACATAGAGTGACTGCTGCTGTTGGACAACATTAACTTTTGAGGCTTTTTAGTCGAGAATGTAGCTGTTTAGATTGCAACTATGCAGTTTATTTATAAGGATAGTGCCTATTTTAAATATACATAATTTCAGAGATTCAGCGCATCGGCGGCCATCAGCCTGTCATACTGAGCAGAGCAAAGATGGTTGACGTTCCGCCACAAGATGGCGACAGAGACCACCTAATAAGTCCTTAGGGGAAAAAAGCAGCATTTTCTCAGCGTAAGTTTCAAACTACAGCTGAACAAATCATTGTAGAACAGGTACGTGACATTCGATCTCTTTCTCTTTTGTATTTTGCAGTGCTGTAGTTATACTATAGTAATCTGGTAGTGTTTGCTTCGGCTTTTTCTGGGTTAATTATTATTATCTCCCGATTGCACCAAAGAAATACTGGGAAATCTCTGTAGACTGATGACATTTCATGCCGTTCAGCTTGATAATCTTAACATGTGAGCAAAATCTCCTGTTTTGTCATCACTTTAGACATTACGCTAGAGAATCCTTCAAGCACTAGCTCGAAAGTGATGTTGGTGAATGAGCAACAGTTTCTGCTGTTCTGACGTCAGCTGCAGATGTGAATGAATGGCGGAAGAAAGTAGTTTGTCGTACAAAAGGGTTTTTGAGACTCTCTGTGTTTGATTTTCTTTTTTATACACACGATTATGCCGTCAAACAGATTTATAAACACAATATCACAAGAGTAGCAATGCGATACGGCTGTATATCGCCACTGGTGGGACACTAACGCACTCCTCCCATCAGTGCCGATATACAGCCATATCTCACTGCTGCTCATGTGATATTGCTCATATATAGTGATAAGGCTAAATTTTGATTCACTTAGAATTATCAAAAATATATTGCTGTCAAATGGGCCAAATCTGGTGGTTTGAAGTAGTTTTATAGCGGTAAAACATAAATATTTTAAATAACTATTAATTTAATGTTTTGGTGCCAAACTTTGATGCTTAAAATAAGTCTTTTTAATATGCCATCAAATAGTTCTTGATCTAAAAATATGACATGCAAGATTTTCTGACTTATATACTAGTGTTGCTCTCACTGAGGATTGAGTCAAAATAAGCAGGACACATTCTTAAAACCATTACATTTTTAATGTTTAGATGCTTAGAAACCCCCCTTTTGCCTGTGACCCGTATAAATATTAGATGCCTCTTGAAGGAGCTGTGCTAAATGTGTGAGAGAGAAAAAAAGAGCTGCAGTATTTCTGCTCTCTCTCTAGCGCCCGCTGGAGGACTGGAGTTTAAACTGCTGATGATGTGTGCCGGAGGTGCTCAGAGGAACCAGTCTTTCAACAACCGAGACCATCTGTTACAGCCTTCTCTGACCTGCAGCAGTGCAGCTTTACCGTGACTTCAGGAGGGATTTCAGGGGAAGGTAGAAACACACACACACACACGCAGGTGACGGATGTACTTGTCAGGAGGTTGGGAAGGAAAAATGTATGCATGTGGTGACATTCTTGCAAAGAAATCACATTACGTTGTTCTTGCGATATAAGTTTTGTAGCAGATTCCAAATTAAATGCCCAGCGAGTGACGCTAAATCTAAGAAACGTGACTTACTCTCGGACTTACTCTCTAGACACGGACATACTCTCGATCCCTCGAGAGAGCAAGTCGACTTCATGTGTCCACTACAGCATCTATATGTCCCATGCGATGCAATTGTGATGTCACAACAGTGTAGTTCCCAAGTGCTCGAGGGGCATTCTTTTAAACCCATTCAGATGCTCCGCTAGTAGTGGACTCTTGCGTAACATAATCAATGACATACATCCGAGGGAACGTGCTTGCGGCTGGTCCCGCATTATACCATTTTTGATTCACCAATCAGACGATTCCTAAGCCACTATAAACACCCTCAGTTCCATATCACAGCCATCTTCGTTTTGAAGAATCTCCCCTTTCACCCCTACTCTTCCTCCTTTCCTAGATGGGTAGCACGGTGGCCCAGTGGTTAGCACTGTTGCCCCACAGCAAGAACGTCACTGGTTCTAGTTTCTGTGCGAAGTTTACACGTTCTCCCTGTGCTCGAGTTCCCCGGTTTCCTCCCACCGTCTAAAAACACGCTAATTTAAAACAACTTAAATTAATTGACTAATCCAAATCTGCACCATAGACATGCTCCTAGTAAGTAGTTATCTCTTAAGAGTAATCACTATCTGTTCATTAGCTACTACAGCAGGGGAGTTCTCCAGATCTACCTGAGCTCAAACTCCCCTCTCAACTTGCAAACGGGAGGGAGCCCTGGGCTCGAGGATCTTATGAGCTCAGGGCTCTCTCCTGGGACAGCATGCCAAACAAGCTTTATAATCAATCATCAGCTAAGTGTGAACTCTTGAAATACAAAAAAAAAAACATTTAGAGAGAAAGTGGAAACCCCCATGTCTTTTTGAATAATATTACAAAAGGTTTCTAATCTAAGCTTTGGCATTGTTTCTGAGCCAGGGATTGTGGACTCTTGCACAGGCGTGTGCTCAGACCATAAGCCTCTTGTAATATTATGATCACATGTGGCGCTCCAGAAGATCTGGAGGTGGAAACTCTCGCTGCTCAGTCAGAAACCTCAGACACATGGAAAACTCTGTAAAAAAAAAGAGGCATCACATGGGAGACGTGAGTGACCCCGGGCCCCTGCGACACGACCACGCGCCACTCCGACAAATAAAACGCCATGTGAAAAAAAACTACTGCCGTTTTCACATGCTGACGTCTAGTTTATTTCTCTGATTTATAGATAGCAGATGCTTGAAGGAGACTCAAAGCAGGTAAAGCTATTTAGGACAAGGGTGAGCTGTTTAGCGGAGGCAGATTTGAACTCAAAGGCTGAAAAACTAGAGGATTTGACTT
Source organism: Danio tinwini (assembly GCA_903798205.1). Taxonomy (NCBI): domain Eukaryota; kingdom Metazoa; phylum Chordata; class Actinopteri; order Cypriniformes; family Danionidae; genus Danio; species Danio tinwini. The sequence goes on along the minus strand of CAIGQZ010031698.1, from coordinate 1,759,248 downwards.
GCATAACCATCTGTTGAAGATAATTATAATTCAATTACAATTTCTTTCATCCAAAACGCCTTGTGCTGTTTTCAGCTTTTAAAAATGGTTTAAAGGAGAATTATTATTCAGAAATCACTTTTAAACACAATTGATTGTCAGCAGTGTGTGAATATAACCAGCATGTAATGGTAAAGACGTATTAATTGTGTTTTTTATAATCTAAAACTTGAATTCTGCAGAAACACTTTGACTGACGTTCTCCCTTTGCACGTGTCTTCAGAGGGGGAAAGCCCCGCCCACTAGTGACCATCTCTCCCTCATTAGCATAGGACGTTAGTCCTATTTTTGAATCTGCCACTATGCTGACACACAGACATTTGTAGCCCCGCCTTCTTTTGAAAAGAGCACAATCTCATTTGAATTTAAAGCGACAGTCACCAAAAGCCACAATTACAATGACATACAATGCACCGGCTGTGTTCAGAACGTTAGCCTACTACTTCAAGAACACTGCCTAGTGTGCAATGAACTCCCTCAGCTGCATTTTAAAAATAGTAAGTGAAAAAAGTATTAATCAATGTCCTTTTTTATTCAGTATTTGTTATTAAAGTTATTAAAATAAAAAGGCTATTAAAGCTGGGTTATTATTTTTCTATATTCTTCAGATGAAATAAAGTATAATGATCCTATGTGTCACTGTGGTCAAAAAGGGATAGGCATGGTCTGCAACAGTACTCAGGTAGGCTGTGGCGTTGACACGATGATCAATTGGTACTAATGGACCCAAAATGTTGCTGGAAAACCACAGCGGAATGAACCGCCAACTATTCCAGCATATATTTTACACAGAGGAAGCCCTTCCAACCCAGTACTCGGAAACAGCTATACACACTCATTCACACACACACACACACACATACACTACGGTTAATTTAGTTCATCCAATTCCCCTTTCAAAAGTTCGCCCTTGCTGATGATTGATTATAAAGCGTGTTTGGCATGCTGTCTCGGGAGAGAGCCCTGAGCTCGTGAGATCCTCGAGCCCAGGGCTCCCCCCCCGTTGCAGGGCGAAAGGGGAGACTGAGTTCAGGTAGGTCTCGAGAACTCCCCCTGCTTGATAATGGTAGATGTAAATTATGAATCAGCTATGGTGTGTGAAAACTGGATTCAACACTTGTTATGATGTCGATTTAGTTTTATCGATTTACTTGTGACACATGTTTTTGGTCTGTGGGAGGAAACCGGAGAGCCCGGGGAAAACCCACACAAACACGGGGAGAACATGCAAACTCCACACAGAAATGCCGACTTGGCCAGGTAAGATCTGAGCCAGTGACATTCTTGCTGTGAGGCAATGATGCTAACCATTAGGCCTCCGTGTTGCCCTGACAAGGAAATGGGAGGAGTAGGGGTGGAAGGGGGGATTCTTCAAGACGAAGATGGCTAAGGTAAGATACTCTGGTTGTTTATAGTGATTTAGGAATCGACTGATTGGTGAATACTGCGTTAGCTAATGAGGACCAGCTGCTATCAATCATAAGCGCGTGCTCCTCTCGAAATTAGTTTATAAATAAACTTCACATAGCGCATGTGTTTGGACTGTAGGGGAAACCGGAGCACCCGAAGGAAATCCACGCCAACATGGGGAGAACATGCAAACTCCACACAGAAATGCCAACAAGCCGGGACTTGAACCAGTGAACTTCTTGCTGTGAGGCGATAGTGCTAACCACTGAGCCACCGTGTCGCCCAGCAGTCATTTTGTGACCCTTTAATCTTTTAGCAAATCAACAGGCATTTGTGTCTTGATCAGCTTTAAATAACACTGAAAACTAAAATACTGAAAAGCAGTGACACTAAAAACCCTGCGCAGGCAAATGTGAAAGAGTTTATCAGTGACGTTTTCCCAGTCAGATTTAGACTAGTTTCTATTCTGCACTGTGTGGTTTACCCAAAAGCCGCCGCCGGTCAGCCATATCATAAATCTCCGACTGTCATCCGGCCCAGTGGAAAACAAACTATACAGCAGGCAGACATACAATGCACCGGCTGTGTTCAGAACGCTAGCCTACTACTTCAAGAACACTGCCTAGTGTGCAATGAACTCCCTCAGCTGCATTTTAAAAATAGTAAGTGAAAAAAGTATTAATCAATGTCCTTTTGTATTCAGTATTTGTTATTAAAGTTATTAAAATTGAAAATAAAAAGGCTATTTAAGATGGGTTATTATTTTTCTATATTCTTCAGATGAAATAAAGTATAATGATCCTATGTGTCCACTGTGGTCATAAAGGGATGGGCATGGTCTGCAACAATACTCAGGTAGGCTGTGGCGTTGACACCATGCTCAATTGGTACTAATGGACCCAAAGTGTGCCAAGAAAATATCCCCCACACCATTACACCAACACCAGCCTGAACTGTTGATACAAGGCAGGATGGATCCATGCTTTTATGTCATTGATGCCAAATTCTGAGCCGACCATCTGAATGTGTCAGCAGAAATGGAGACTCATCAGACCAGGCAATGTTTCTCCAATCTTCTATTGTCCAGTTTTGGTGAGTCTGTGTGAATTGTAGCCTCAGTTTCCTGTTCTTAGCTGACAGGAGTGGCACCCGGTGTGGTCTTCTGCTGCTGTAGCCCATCCGCCTCAAGGTTGGACGTGTTGTGTGTTCAGAGATGCTCTTCTGCAGACCTCGGTTGTAACGGGTGCTTATTTGAGTTACTGTTGCCTTTCTATCAGCTGGAACCAGTCTGGCCATTCTCCTCTGACCTCTGGCATCAACAAGGCATTTGCGCCCACAGAACTGCCGCTCACGGGATATTTGATCTTTTTCGTACCATTCTCTGTAAACCCTAGAGATGGTTGTGCGTGAAAATGTCTACATGCCTAAATGCATTGAGTTGCAGCTATGTGATTGGCTGATTAGAAATTTGCGTTAATGAGCAGTTGGACAGGTATACCTAATAAAGTGGCCAGTGAGTGTACATATATTTTTCAAATAAAGTAACGTTAATGATCCTGTGCATTTTTAAACACCGATGTTTTAAGCTGACTTTACAGATCTAGTTTGTATATTACTGTGATGTTTACCAGGGTGGATTTCAAAAATCTGAAAGAAAATTCAGAAAAAGGAAAATTGCTCTAGGTTTTGCTTCAATGCAAGTGTATTTATTATTATTATTATTATTATTGTTATTATTATTATTGTTATTATTGTTATTATTACTATTGTTGCTGTTGTTGTTGTTGTTATTTTATTATTATTATTATTATTGTTATTATTATTATTATTATTATTGTTATTATTATTATTATTGTTATTATTATTATTATTGTTGTTGTTGTTGTTATTTTTATTATTAATATTATTATTATTACATAAAGAGAAAACAATAGCATTAAGTCTCCACAAGCCAATTTCCGGTTTATCAAAAATGACATATGCATCAAATAGTTATGTGTTTTGCACTTCAAGTAGTAATTGTTATGTATAATTTAGCTAAGTCTAAACACCATTTTGTTAACATTTCTACTTCTTCTATCGCAACATGTGAAATATTGGCCCCTGAGGCTCATATCAGTGAAATGTACAACTCAAATTGTCCATGTCAGGTATTTCTGTCTCATAACTCATGCACATAATAGAAGCGTAATGGGCCATTCCAGGCCACTGGTGCATTCATGCGTGAATAAGATCAATGCACGTCTTACTTCTCTACTTAATACTTCATTGAACATGAAGTTTCCACACATGGCATGAACTATCAGCAGAGATCACAGCTTCTTTTTTGCCAAATACAATTACACACACTTATAGAACATAATAAAAGCAACTTTTTGTACAACATATTACTCCCTGCATTTTAAATAGAACTAACCCAGACTAGAACTAGACATAATCTTACGACTAACTGTCAAATTACCCAAGTCAGACATTTCTGTCTCATAATTCACGCATGTAATACTACAGAAATGAGCCAATCCTGGTCGCCAGTGCATTCATGCATGAATAAGATCAATGCACGTCTTACTTATAAAACTTCATCAAACGTGAAGTTTCCACACATGGCATGAACCATCAGCAGAGATCACAGCTTCTTTTTTTGCCAAATACAATTACACACACTTACAGAACATAATAGAAGCAACAGCTTTACTAAGTCATTTAAGTAAAGTCAACTAATTGCTTTAAAAGTAACTGATTTACTAACTTTTTTAAGTCAACTAATCAATTTTTAGAGGGAAAATAAAGACAGCATATGTTTGAACAAATGTTCTATAAATGCAACTGGTGAAATGTTAGTTCATAATGTTAAATGTACAGTAAAGATCATTTCAATGTGGTCATGTCATTGGCCCATGAACGTTTCCTGCTTGTTATCAAACTATAACTGTAACAAGAGACAATTCAATCATAACTCAATGTTAAAACAGCTATCATCACATTATTAATCAACATGTGGCTCATTTTGCATTCTCGGAAGCTATAAAAATGAAAAATGTAAAACAGGAAATACGTTGGGACCACTGTTATTGTTTAAATCTCTCAAAATGGTCTATATAGTATTGGTCTAGTGGCTGAATTAGGTATTGCAGTCGGAGTTTTGTCAAGCAAGTTGCCAGATTGACGACAAAAGCAACAGAAGCAAGCGAGCCTGATGATCGAGAAACCGCTAATGTTTACATTTGTAATATTTAAATTGTTTTCAAGCGTAAAAACACCTCATGTGAACTTTTATAACCGTGAAATTTTATAAATCTGAGGTTACATATTTCACTGCAGCCGCATACATTGAGACAGCCTTAAAGACTGAAAGACTGACTGCCAAGGCAATGTGGAGGGCTGAAATACAATCGGTCAAACTGGCAGTAGGCAGAGTTATAGATCAAAACTGCGTTATCAGATTTTCAAAGGAGAATAAATAATTGTAATATTAATTATTTCTTAAATATTTACAAACATATTATGCACCATTTTATGCTTTAGAAGAGTCAAAAACTTACATACAGCCCCTTTAACCCCCTCATACCCCCCACACTTTCCTCATAACTTACACTCCGCATAAACACTCCATTATTTATTATTTAGTATTTGCACAAATTGCAATTAAAATTGCACATATTCATCACACTACATTGCACTAATCCATCTTGAATTGTACATACCCACTGTACATATACATTTGTAATTATGTTCATACATATTTGCATACCTCTGATTATAAATAGCAACCTGTACATATATTCATCTAAATCTCTGTTCATATTTAATACAACCTGCATATAATGTTCACAGTATATCCATCTGTAAATATCACCATAGTTTTTTTAGAATTGCACTTTATAACGTATCCCTATATCCTGCACTTGCTGCTATTGCACTCCTGGTTAGACCTGAGCTGCATTTCATTGCCTTGCACATGTGTAATGACAATAAAGCTGAATCTAATCTAATCTAATTTAAGACGTAAGTCCTGAAAACATGCCTAACTGATGTCAGAATTATAGTTTCCATTAGCAATGGCATAAACAAACATCGTTACATTGGTGTGTCCTATAAAGCACAAACAATGCAATTACAGCACACACAAAAAGCTTTCTGTCCCTGCCCATTGCGTGTTCCGGACAAGCCAAACTATTACTCGAACAAAAGCCCTTACCACAGTAACTATTACTAACATGTGTTTCTCTAACTATTGTTTTTCCTCCGTGGCTCCTCAGATGTCGGCGGTTTCAAGCTGAGATTAATGATCCATAACAAGAGCCCGATTCACATCATGAATGAGGAGTGGACGTGACCTTTCCCCCTTAAAACATCACGAAAGCCATCCACATACCAGCAGCTCACTGGTTAAAGATCCGTCCAAGAGTGTGATCCGACATGCTACTTCGGAAATCTCTCTTACCGCTGGATGAATCTGAAGCTGGTTTGGTTTTGATGGCTCCATCAGATTGGGTCTTTATATCTGAGCTCTTTTTTATTCTGTATTTGGGATCAAGTTACCAAAATTGACCAAAAAAAGCATTTTTTAAGCTGGATTATTATTTTTTTATGTATTCTACAAATGAAATGAAGCATAATGATCCTATCTGCACCATTATTTTAAGATCTAGTTTGTATACAGTGGGGAAAATAAGTATTGAACGTGCTCAGGTGTGAGTTTCTCACAGACTTCAACAGAGTGTCTAAATCTTAATGCTTCTGTGAGTCTCGTCTAATCAAATCTGAGCTTTATTTTGTATTTTCTATTGGATTGGGTCAGGTGATTGGCTGGGCCATTCTACAGCTTGGTTTTCTTTCTCTGAAAGCATCTGAGAGTTTCCTTGGCTGTGTTTTGGATCATTGTCTTGCAGAAATGGTGTCATCTTGATCCTCCTGCTAATGTAGATGTTGGACTGAAGCAGCTGATATTCATTTACACTGAGGAAGGGCAGAGGCTTGCTGAAGAACTACTGAGAGATTTCAGCTGCTGTCTGGGCTTTCCATGTCTTTCTACACCTCCCTTTCTTCATGTCTTCAATACCTTTCCCTGCATCATTTCATTTTACTATGCATAACTTCATTTGTAAACTAATTAGATTTGTTTTCTTTGCATATTTGGATTTATTTGGGTGTTAACAACATCCGGGGAAATTTTCAAGTCAACAGAACCTTTAGAAATATGTTTTCTGAGAAAAATGGTGACGTGTTCAATACTTATTTTCCCTGCTGTATTACTGTGATGTTTACCAGGGTGGATTTCAAAGATCCGAATGTTCATACTTCAAACTATTACAGAACAAACGTTGTGCAAAAATCTACCACAAAGAAATGACTTTGGTTTTTGTTTCAACGCAAGTGGATTTTTTTTAATTATTACTATTTTTATTACATGTATAGGATCCGTCCAAGAGTGTGATCCGACATGCTACTTCGGAAATCTCACTTACCGCTGGATAAATCTGAAGCTGAATTTTGATGGCTCCATCAGATTGGGTCTTTATTTGACTCAGTATTTGGGATCAAGTAATCAAAATTGACCAAAAAAAGGCTGAAATGTCCATCCTGGTTTCATCTTGATCCTCCTGCTAATGTAAATGTTGGACTGAAGCAGCTGATGTTCATTTACACTAAGGAAGGGCAGAGGCTTGCTGAAGAACTACTGAGAGATTCCAGCTGCTGTCTGGGCCTTCACTGCCCAAATACACAAGGAAATTACTTTGGTTTTTGTTTCAATGCAAGTGGATTTTTTTAATTATTACTATTTTTATTACATATATAGTAAGTAATAGCAGTAATTCTCAACAAGCCAAACTATTTCTGTTTGTCAAACATGAGCTATGCATCAAATAGTTATGTGTTTTTGGCACTTTATGCAAAATCGCTCCATCAGATTGGATTTCTGAGCACTTCTGAATACCGTCTCTACAGAGATCATGGAAATGTGGTCACACTTTACAATTTGATATTATGATAACACTTTATCTTAGGTCACAATGCATGCTAATCTACTAGCTGCCTCTTATTAAGATATTAACTGTTCATTAGTATGATCTAATTCTGCATCACTAATCCTACCCAAAACCTAAACCCAACCTCTACCTTACAATCAATTAATAAACAGCTAATTAGTAATTTATTAAGCTAGTATTGTTAGTTATTTGTTTGTTAATACCATTAATTGTGACTTAAACTAAAGTGTTACTGGTTTCATTAGTTAATGTACTGCTAACATGAACTAATAATAAAGAATATTTGGAACAAATGTGGGTGGGTCTTGATTTAGTTGTTGGGGAGTTGATTGGATGGTTGTGATATGCTATTGGTGCATCTCATGTGATTGACAGATTGATCCCGCCCTCACATTAGTGAACACCAATCAGAAAAGAGATGTTGTTGAAGTTGAGAGGATGCTATTCTGCTTCGATATTATAAACACACATGTATTTAGAAATCATAATGTTGTATGGTGCTAAATCAGTTACAACAAATAATGCAGTTATACATTTAAAAATGAATAATTTATTCAAGAACAAGTCGAGCAAACTTAGACAACCAAGCACAACGCACGCAACAGTCTTTTCACACAGATGATACATCAGTCGTTTCAGTGTGAGGTTTAACATTCACTCATTGGCAAATAGGAAGTTTTCAACATTTACTGGGTCAATACACATGCTGGAGAATGATAACATATTTTGGGAAGACTTTAGGTTATGTGCCAATTCTCACTGTTAACTAGTGGCTTATTACCCGCTTATTATTGAGATATTGCATGTTTATTAGTACACTGTAAAAAATTACATGATCAATTAGTCATGACAGCATATGTTTTTAGTTCATTGTAACTCATTAAACTAAGTTAATCATGTTCTAATTCTGTTCTAGTGCTGTTTTTAGTCAGTTTAACATAATATAAGTTCAATGGACTCATAATGGACTAACCAACCTCCTGTCTCGCTACAATCCAACCCGCTCTTTAAGATCTCAAAACTCAGGGCTTCTGGTAGTACCTAGAATAGCAAAGTCAAGTAAAGGAGGTCGAGCCTTCTCATTTATGGCCCCTAAACTCTGGAATAGCCTTCCTGATAATGTACGAGGCTCAGACACACTCTCACAGTTCAAAACTAGATTAAAAACTTTTTAGCAAAGCATACACTCAGTGCATAACCTAAAGGTATGACGCATGAGTGTGCCCCACGCAGGTTTTTGCATCTCGTTTAAATATACTATGAACAGCACCTATGCTAATTGTTCTCTTTATTCTCTATTTCCTCCTGGGGGTACTCATCCCGAGGCCCTTAGACTATGCAGCACCACTGATGTGAACCAAGACCAGCGACGAGATGATCCCGAGGTTTTCACAATCCTGGACCAGGCCGTATCCTGAGCAGCTGCTGTGGTGGTAATGTGGGAGTGGAGAGCATGAGACTGATTCCTGTGATGCTCCAAGGACAGACGAGTCTTCGCTGAGGTCCTGCATTCTCCAGCTTCCGGCGCCTAGACTGCAGCTCTGCACAAGACGTTTGGTCATAGGAGAAATGGTTGTGCCCAACTGAGCCTGGTTTCTCTCCAGGTTTTTAAAATTCTTCACTTTCGCCAATTGGTGAAGTTTTTTCCTCGCTGCTGTCGTCACTGGCTTGCATGATTCGGGATCTGTAGAGCTGCGCATCGATGGATTTGCTCTTCAGTGTTTGGACTCTCAGTAGTGATTATTAACTCACACTGAACTGAGCTAAACTGAACTGAACTTAAACTCTGAAAATCAAACTGACACTGTTTACATTCACTATAAACTTGAATGTGAAGCTGCTTTGACACAATCTACATTGTATAAGCGCTATTGAATAAAGGTGAATTGAATTGAATTGAATAAGGTTAATTTAATTCATCTTAAAAATTTACATTTAAATGTAATTTTTTTTTACAGTGTATTTATAAAGTACATATTCTGCATGATGATCTTATACTACATCCCTAATCCTACCCAATACCTAAACCCAACTATTAATAAGCAGCAAATTAGGAGTTTATCGAGGCAAAAGTCTTAGTTTATGGTTTATTAATATATCAACATTTTATTTATTTTTTGTTCAAACTACTTATTTAAAACGAGCTAAAACAACACAATTCTTGAGATTTTATTGGGACAACTTAATTTTTTTAAGTTCAATCCACATAAATTTGTTTAAAGTGTTAAGTTAACTTGATCAATTTGTGTTGGGATGACATGAATGAATTATGTGGAACCCTGCATTTATTTACAGTGTAACAAGAACTATATTTTAAAATAACTTACCCTAACTTTCAACCCAGGCTCATTCTGAAAATGTACCCCTATATACATTTCTGGAGAGAGCCAAATACGTCCCAGGAGGTATGTTTATTGCAGTTTTTGTTTTCGCGAATCCACCAGAGGTCGCTGTGTACGCTTTTTCAAATCTCAAATTTCTCTCACGAGTGCCATTCGCACCTGCTGTTTTCTCGTAAATCCACCAGAAACCGCTGTCGACTGACTAATTGATCGACTGATCGACTGACTGATCGATCGACAGACCCTCCTCCTTCCCTAAACCCAACCGAGAGTGTTTTCAAAAGCACCGATTGACCAGCGCCCACCCACTTCCCTAAACCCAACCAACAGTTTTAGAAAGCAATCCAGAAAAAAAAGTCCTTGCCTGATTTTTACCACGTTTTCAGATTTTACCACATTCTCACCCTGTTATCTACTTGTTTATTTAATTTTTTGGCTTCTGTTTTTATCTTATCTGCTTTCTGGAACTGTTCTTCCCCGGACTTGAACCCCGTCATCGTGGTTAACTCCTGCATCACAAGTCCGATGACTAGGGCCAAACAGAATCTGCGGACGTTTTTTGCTATTTGGTAAAAATCTGCGGATTTCTGTGGAATTATTTTAGGAGTATCATAACTAAAAACCTTAAAATGTGAAATAAAAAATAATTTAATGTTTAAAATGCAAATCCAATTAGATTAACAGTAAATAGTTAACTGTAAGTAAATAAACAGAATTAATGATGGGATAAAAATCTGCAGAAATCAGCAGAATATCTGCGAAAAATCTGCGGAATTCTGCGCGTGCAGATTCCGTGTGGGCCTACCAATGACGTACATGGCGAGCCAGTGGACAAACTGGTAACAGCCGAAAAGCCAACCATTTGGAGGTAAACGGTCAGCTGGTAAGCGCGTAAAGGAATGCCGTCATACCGCCCTATATTGTTGGTTTTAAAGACAAAATGCAGCCATACGTACCTCTGACTACATAATTCATAATCTCCAAATTGTTTTCAGAATGGGCCTATGTTGGAAATGAAAGACGTTAATAGCTACCTTCACCATTTTTGCGATTTCTAAACTCAGGGATGACAAATTTGGTCATAAGATTAGCAGTGCTGGCTTATAATGTGCAATCTTAAGCTAGTTTACATTGTATTTAAATAACTATGAACAATATGGTAAGTTTCTTTAAGTACGCACAGCTCCATTTATTAAGGGATATCTTACAGTGTCCTCCAAGGCTCGGTTCAGGGTCCTTTTGATTTTCCTCTTATTACACATCTTCGCTTCCATTAGCTGATGTAATTATTATCAGACCACAAATCAATTAACACCACACTGGACCACACTGAGAATATAAATTTGTGGTTGAACCAGACTGTTATACAACATAATAAAGATTGATTATTCTGGAAGAAGCGTCTGTTATGCCTTATCTAGACTCCTTGTCTCTGAAACCCATTAATCATATCAAGAATGCAGAAGTCACATTGGAAAGCAACTTCACTTCTGAGAAACTCTATTAGCAGTGTTTATAAAACAGCATCTCTAAAAGTACGTGCAATTCCCTCCCCAGCTGAAAGCGAGAGACTCATTCACACATTTTTATACGCGCCTGATCTGCAGACAAAGTGTTTTGCCTGGTTTATCCAAGAGTTCAGTGCAGCTGCAGGAATGCTGACTCGTACTCGACTGAGATGTAGTCTTAAATCCCTTCAGCGGCCACGCGTGTCACACAGAATGGATTTCAAGATCCCTTATTGACTTTTAAATGTCCTTATGGTGTCGGCCTAATGCACCGTAGCAATATAATTACTCCTTACAGCACACTTCCAAAAGCTGAAGCTTGTGATTCAGCCTTTAGTCATTATGCTAATATATAACCTCCTGGATATATAAATATGACTCAGTTAGCACCTTTAAAGAGAGTTAGTAAATACTTGACATTATTAGTATCGAATATAGTATATTTGTTTTCACTCTGTGTTTCGATTGTGATCTGGGAATTAAAATAGATCAATTAAAATGGGTCGAGTGTGTTAGTGCAAGCAGTGACATGCCCGTAGCCAGGGGGGGGTTTGAACCACCCCCCACAGCCAAAAGGTCCAGAATTTGTCCTTTTAGTTATTTTATGTAATTTAATACTATATAGTACTATATATAATATAATATATTTATATTTAATATATATTGTAGTAACTTTAAATAACTATGGCCAGTAATTCCAATACCATGGAGCCTCAAAGCCACAATAATGTGCCGTGAGTCACGTGACATAACCCACTGAGTGGTAATATTTAAATCTTTGATGCGACATCACTATGGGTCGAAAAGAGAAAGAATGGCAGAAAAGGCAGGCAGCGGCGTCATTATTGCAAAATATTGAACATATGTTCAAAATGACTTACCAAACAAGATAAGGCTAAAGTTACTTAAGTTACTTTCTAACAGATGAAAATCTGTCCCTATCCATGAGGTTCTAGGCTAACAGGCCGCATTAAAGGCTGATTAGCTGGGACGTCCTGTATATTTATTGACTTGTCCAGTACATACCATACTTTTCTCCCTATTTTTGTCATTATTATTATTTTTTTAAATAACTGTCCGATGAAGGCCTTAATGGCATGCAAGCGGAGGCCTCAGCCATCAGATTTCACTTCACAGCAAAAGGAGCTAATGTTGTCACGTCTGTGTTTTGGTCACTTCATTCGTTTTATTCTGATTGGATATTAATCCGATCGCTCAAACCACTTCAGAAGGTGATCTGGGATGCATTCCAGATGAAACTGGACAGGTCTAATCATTTTTTAGACAAAATTATTATAAATAAAATAAATTATGACCTGGAGAAAATCTGACCTGCGCCTGAAACACCTGTAGGTGCGCTTTTACAGTCAAAAACCTATTAAAAACATGTTTACTATAAGCATAAAACATGAGCTCTAACTTTTCAGGCCTGTAGCCAGGGAGGGTTCGGAATACCCACCACTCACTGACAAAGGTCCAGAATTTGTCCCATACATTAGCTCATTTGTCCAATTTTGACTGCTACGCCATCATAGATGAAAATAATCCATCGAAAAAGGCTTTAAGACCAAACGGAATCCTCTGTCGGCTGTTGCTTCGGTGGGACTATAATCTGATGTAAGAGAAGTCTTTTTAACAGAGAAGTTTTTAAACAGAGAAAACATTTGCAGGTAACTTTTATTCTAAATCTTGGACCTTATTCCTGAAATAAAAATGAGCAATACAAAAGTGTGAATTAAGCACCAGAAGCTGAACATATTTGTCACCGACTCAGTCCCAGTTATTCCCCTCACCAACCAGCAGAGGTCCTGGTCACCTGACTACTGAAAGGACATGAACTCCATTACCCAAAAGGCCCCGCGCTACGCTGATTACCGTTCACCTGAATCCAATACACACACACACACACACATATATAGCCTTTCTCTTCTATCACTCAGTGCAAAGTCTTGTTTTGCTCTGCACTCAATTCTAAGCGTTTCTACTGCCCTTGACTGATTCTTGTTGCCGACCCGGACTGTTTTGCTTCACTTCGATTCTATGCCGCCAGCCCCGAACTTTGCCTGTTATCTGATATCCGTATTACTGTTGCCTGTCTACGAACCTGCTTGTGACTCAGCTTTAAGTGAGTGTTGTTATATCTTACAACCTGCTATCAAAAGTACACCTGTTTGTCTGTTTACCCTGCTCTTAATAAAGACGCTGCAAATGGATCCCACACCTGCTGACCCATCATTACAATATTAAATTAATTTGACTATATTTTGGCTGTTGTTGATATCCAGGAATTCTCAAATGTACTTTTTTTTTACCAAAGAGGCTAGAAAAAATCTGAAGAATTCATTATTATTGTTTTTTATTATTATTATGGTTATTATTATTATTGCTATTATTCATTCATTCATTAATTTTCTTGTCGGCTTAGTCCCTTTATTAATCTGGGGTCGCCACAGCGGAATGAACCGCCAACTTATCCAGCACGATTTTACGCAGCGGATGCCCTTCCAGCCGCAACCCATCTCTGGGAAACATCCACACACTCATTCACACTCATACACTACAGACAATTTTAGCTTACCCAATTCACCTGTACCACATGTCTTTGGACTGTGGGGGAAACCGGAGCACCCGGAGGAAACCCATGTGAACACAGGGAGAACATGCAAACTCCACACAGAAACGCCAACTGACCCAGCCCAGCCAAGGTTCGAACCTGCGACCCAGCGACGTTCTTGCTGTGAGGCAACAGCACTACCTTGCTATTATTATTATTATGTTTTAATGATAATTTTTTTATTGAAATGGCCAAATTGTGACTGAGAACAGTTGAATGTGCTGGCCAGTTAGTTTTTTGTCTAGTAAATGACAGTATACCGCTATAGGCGTCATACCGCTCCGTAGCGTTTGTTTTAAAGACGAAATGCAGCCATACGTACCTCTGGCTACATAATTCTTGCTCTCCAGAAATGTATATATGGCTACGTTTTTAGAATGTTATGTTGGCAAAATGTCACTCCTCATGTTGTGACCCCATGAACAGCGAAAGTTATGCATCTTAATCCAGTAAAGATTTACTGTAAATCAAGTGAACAATTAACAATAACACAGATCTGAGACAGATCAGCTTAAACTCTCTGTGGAAAAAAAAAATAATCCACCTGTTTAATTGGGCATGAAACAGATTTACCGACTCCTACCATGATTACAGCTGAACTTTCTTTCTTTACGTTCTGAAGGGAGAGAATAATTCATCCTGCATTTTAATAGCCCAGACACTGAACTCTCGAATACACACTGACTCAAGCAGGTGTATAAATGATGAAGTATTTGATGAAAGTTAACCTTGATATCTTACGCTGGGTTGATTTCTGCAGCTGTCAGATGTTAAATAACAGCTCAGCGGGTCGGAGAGATCACAGCTCAGACCTTCAACCCGCTCAACGTGAGACAGATCTAAATGACTTCACACACTCGTGATACACAGATACAAGGGAGGCTTGGTTGCGGGTACAGTGTGGAGCCAATCTTTTCCTTTAATTCATCATTTTATATTCATTAAATGGATAGTTCGCCCAAAAAGTTTCTGTTAATGTCCTGTTAATTTACTCACCCTCAAGTCATCCAAGATGTGGAGACTTTGTTTCTCCAGAAGATCATTAAAGAGGATTTTGAGCTGAATCTGTGGTGTTTGGTGCATCATATAATGGCAGTAAATGGTGACAGGATTGTATAGATTAAAATAAACATACAAATGAGTTTAAATCAATAGCCATGGCTCCTGATGAGGTTTGTGTAAGAAACTGAACATTATTTGCAATATTATTTGCTCAAAGGACTACAATCGGACTACATTCACACATGCAGCAAGAACTGTTTGACCAGGCTGTGGATTAAAGCAAATAATTAAACTAATAATTAAACTGTGGATTAAACTTCAAAGTTATACACACACACACACACACACACACATCTGAATTACATTCATTAATTAATTTCCCTTCACCTTAGTCCCTTTGTTTATCAGAGGTCACCACAGCGGAATGAACCGCCAACTTATTCAGCATATGTTTTACACAGCGGATGCCCTTCCAGCTGCAACCTAGTATTGGGAAACACCCATACACTGTCACATTCACACACATACACTACAGACAATTTAGTTTTTGGAGCACCTTGAGGAAATCCATGCCAACACAGGGAGAACATGCAACAGGCTGTGAGGCCACAGTGCTAACCACTGAGACACCTTATCTACATATACATATATATATATATATATATAAGAGCAATATCACACTCGTATCAGTGCAACATGGCTGTATATCCTCCCACCAGTGCCCATATACAGCCACATCGCACTGCTACGAGTGTGATATTGAGTTTATACAACAGTTCGAAGGCATAATCATGTGTATAAAAAAGAAATTCAAATTTGATTATGTGGTCTCTGTCGCCATCTTGTGGCTAAACATCATCAACCGTATTTGCTCAAAGATAGGCTAATGGCCGCTGACGCGCTGTCTTTCAGAAATTAGAAATATTTTAAAACAGGCACTGTCCTTATATATAAACTGCATAGTTGCAATCTAAACAACTACATTCTCGACTAAAAAAGCCTCAGAAGTACATTATGATGCCCAACAGTTGCAATATTTGTCAAACTGTAGAGTGTCCTCTGCTAGTTGCTGTATGTGGGCGGGGTTATACACAAGGGTGAAGGGTTAAAAGGCTGGACGAGTGCTGTTACTGACAGAATATTGCACGGCTATCAGCCAATCAGATTCAATACCAGACAGAACTGTTGTATAAATATATAAATATATTTCTCATTGGAAATATGTACCTCAGCCTACATTTTTGCGAAACATGCAATACATTGCCATGGGTACGTTTTGTTGCACGTTTCAGAAGACAAATCCACTAGAGGGCGCTGTCTACATTTTTACGAATCAAAAATGCGTTACTTAGGCTATGTTTGGAGGGAGAAGACGGCTCTTGTCGTACTGATCAGCTAGAAAACCACTGGCCTAAACCCCAAGCAACAACAAAAAAAAAAGAAAAATTGCACTGTGAGTGATTTTACCTTGATATTGTTTTTCTGAAGTATTGACAAATATCATATTGCTGTAAAGAAAAGTACTGATATCATATAGTTTGGTGATGAGATGTCCAATTTACATTGTTTATATACAGCTGAAGTCAAATTGTCTTTTGCATAGTCTAACAAAACAACACAAAAACAAAACAAACCACCAATATAGTGACTTTGGCTTATTAATCTAAGTAACCTAATTAAGTTTTTAAATGTCACTTTAAGCAGAATACTATTGTCTTGAAAAATATCTAATCAAATATTATGTGCTGTCAACATGCAAAGATATAATAAATCAATTAGAAATGAGTTATTAAAACTATTATGTTTAGAAATGTGTTGAAGAAATCTCTGTTAAACAGAAATTGGGGGAAAATATAATACTTCTGAACTGTTTGTGTACATTTTTAATATTTGATAAATAGAGCAATAGTTTGATAATCATTATGTTAGTATGACTGTGGCGATGGCAGGAGCAGTGGTACAAAGCTGGCTCTTGTGTTTTTGAGTCTGCAAAGGAAAGTCTCGGCAGCTGCAGCGGGAACAGCGACAGACTTCACTGCCACTTTCACAAAAGACACTGTGAAATCCAGCCACGTAAATAAATAAACCCCTTTCATCAGGCAGATCTTTAATGATGTGAGGCATCTGCATGGAGGGATCCTCAAACAGAGCACGTTTGCTCATCCACATCCTAAGTCATACGTTTCTGTCATCATTTATACTCACTTTCATGTTATTCCACACAAGGCTTTCAGGAACATACAATGACAGATAAAAAAAAAATAATGAAAGCCCAATAAAGCATGCAATGATCCTAAAGATTTTGCTTCTTGTATTGACACTAAAACTCACTAACACTTATTAAATTTTCCCTTTGCACAAAATAACTATATATTTAAAAAACTATCATCTACATTATAAACTCGGCGGACACTTTATTAGTACCAAGTTGGACCCCTTTTGCCTTCAGAACATGCCATAGATTCAACAAGGTACTGGAAATATTCCTCAGATGCTGCAGATTTGTCCGCTGCACATCCATGATGCAAATCTCCCGTTCCACCACATCCAAAAGGTGCTCTACTGGATTGAGCTCTGGTGACTGTGGAGGCCATTTGAGTACAGTGAACTCATTGTCATGTTTAAGAAACCAGTCTGAGATGATTCATGCTTTATGGCATGGTGCGTTATCGTGCTGGAAGTAGCCATCAGAAGATGGAGACACTGTGGTCATAAAGGGATGGGCATGGTCTGCAACAATACTCAGGTAGGCTGTGGCGTTGACACCATGCTCAATTGGTACTAATGGGCCCAAAGTGTGCCAAGAAAATAACCCCCACACCATTACACCAACACCAGCCTGAACTGTTGATACAAGGCAGGATGGATCCATGCTTTCATGTTGTTGAGGCCAAATTCTGACCCGACCATCCGAATGTGGCAGCAGAAATGGAGACTCATCAGACCAGGCAACATTTCTCCAATCTTCTATTGTCCAGTTTTGGTGAGCCTGTGTGAATTGTAGCCTCAGTTTCCTGTTCTTAGCTGACAGGAGTGGCACCCGGTGTGGTCTTCTGCTGCTGTAGCCCATCCGTCTCAAGGTTCGATGTATTGTGCGTTCAGAGATGCTCTTCTGCATAAACTATTGTTAAACCGAATTACATTTTTTTTGGGTGTCTTCTGTAAATCTGGGTCTAAAGGTATGGTTGTCATAATTTCATGAATTACAATTAAATTTGCCCTAGAATGTAAATTTGGGTATACCTACACTGTAAAAAAATCAGTAATTTTACGGTTTATTTCCGGCCGCTGGGGTTAAATTACAGAAATTTACTGTAAAATAACAGACATTAATTTACAGAAATGTACTGTCTGTTATTTTACAGTAAATTTCTGTAATTTA
>CAIGQZ010031698.1:1710353-1722153 GCA_903798205.1 Danio tinwini | reverse complement strand
AAATTAAATTAAATTAAATTAAATTAAATTAAATTAAATTAAATTAAATTAAATTAAATTAAATTAAATTAAATTAAAATTAAATTAAATATTGGAATGACATGTCTGTACATTTAAGTAAATGAATGAAATTAAATTATAAAATTAAATTAAATTAAATTAAATAAAATTAAATTAAATTAAATTAAATTAAATTAAATTAAATTAAATTAAATTAAATTAAATTAAATTAAATTAAATTAAATTAAATTAAATATTGAAATGACATGTCTAAATTTACATAAAATAAATAAAATAAAATAAAAAAAGTATTAAATTAAATTAAATATTAAAATTAAATGTCAGTAAATTAAACTAAATTAAATTAAATTAAATATTGAAATGACATGTCTAAATTCACGTAAAATAAATAAAAATGTATTAAATTAAATTAAATAAAATTACAAGTCAGTAAATTAAATTAAATTAAATTAAATTAAAAATTAGAATGACATGTCTGTAAAATAAAATAAAATTAAATTAAATAAGATTAATTAATAAATTTTATTAAATTAAATAAAATTAAATAATTAAATTAAATAAAATTAAATTAAATTAAATTAAATTAAATTAAAATTTGAAATGACATGTCTGAATTTACGTAAAATAAATAAAATAAATAAAAATGTATTAAATTTAATTTAATATTAAAATGATTATGATAAAAATTAAATTAAATTAAATTAAGTATTGCAGTGACATGTCTGTAAATGTAGGTAAATTAAATAATAAAATAAAATAAAATAAAATAAAAAATAAAATAAAATAAAATAAAATAAAATAAAATAAAATAAAATAAAATATTGGAATGACATGTCTGTAACTAAAATATTTTAAAATCACAGAGTGCATTCAGATATAGAATTGCTCCAGCAGAAGAGGCACAAACAAACTAAAGCTCAGTATCAATATTCAATAATAAAGATATTCAAAGACATCAGTCATAAAAGAAACAGCAGATTCTTCTAGAAGGTGAGCAATGAGTCTCAGAAGCAGTGAATAACACAGAGAGTGATGGCTGCAGTTTGCAGACGGTGTGCGGCTGTAATTACATTACAGATATAGAAAATTGGATCTGAGCAAGGGAAGAGAACAATAAAGAGGGGAATAATCATTTAAGAAGAGAATAAATGGAGTGTTGGAGACTGGCGGAGCTGAGAGAAACACACACACACATACACACACACACACACACACTAACACACACACACACACACACACACACACACACACACACACACACTCACACTCACACTCATTCATTCCTGGACTTACATTCACATTAAATGAAGAATTAAAAACGCCCGACATTCAAAGGCATTTACTGCTCAAAGAAAAACAGACTGAGTGCAACTTTCTGAGTCTATATAATGTCTATAGTTATAATATATACAGCTGAAATCACAATTATTAGCTTGGCGGCAAGGTGGCTCAGAGGTTAGCATTGTTAGCATAAAGTATATTTTCCCAACAACAAAATTGTGGCTAGTGAAAATGGCGAGAGGCTAGTAATGTTGGAAATCTACTAGCCACAATGGCTGGTGTTCAAAAAAGTTAATGTCAAGCCCTGATTAAAACCAGTGTCTTGAAGTGTCTTGAAGTACTGTTTTTGTTATAAATGGAAAGCAAATGACATTTGTCTCCTCCTCTTTTTGGCTGATCCGAAAAATGGTCCAATCCGTGACTAATAAACCATAATGTAATCCGAATCATGAGATTCGTGATCCGTTACCCCACAAGTGTTTGGGTGCTCTGTGTTTGTCTGAGGTGAGCCTGGAATTCGCAAATGCGTCACTCCTAATATGCGTGCACAAGCTGCGCACCTCCATTGGAAACTACAGACTTGTGCATGGAAAAGACGAGATATCTGAACAGCCTATTTCACGGCAGTGTCACGAAGAGTTCTATGATCTATGCATGGCAAAAACAAAAATCTGTGAACCTGTACAAGTCAAAATCATGATTCAAATCGAATTCGCAATATTGTTCATCAAAATCGTGTTAGGTTTCTTTTGCCCATATCCAGTGCTTAATTTGTGAATTGCGAGGTCCAGGAACAGATCGGGGTAACGAATCCGGCGTGTTACCCGAGGATGGAGAGGTGTCGAGCACCAAAGTGGAGAGCGAGGGAAAAGTGTTGGTGAGATAGATGGCGGAGGAGTGTCACAGGGCGGGGGTGTCGCAGACGAAAGTGAAGAGGGTTGGGGAGTCGCAGAAGAAAGTGAAAGTGAACAACTAAAGCGGTAAGAGAGCGGTTGATGAGGGGGATCAGTAAAATGAGGTGCCGGATCAGATTTCAGAGATGCCAGATCCGACGTGTTCCGGCATAAATTAAGCCCTGCCCATATTGCACAGTAGTGATGCGCGGATGGCGGTTATGTCCGCGGGCGCTGTGGATAATCCACGGGTCGGGCTAGTAATAAAAAAATACATTATGATTAATTGCGGGTGGGTCGCAGGTGGATGTAGAAGGACATAGCAGCTGACCAGCAAAAAAGCAGAGGGTGGACTTCGCAGAATGTGAAGATGAGATGCCCAAAATAATGGATGAAGTGCAAGAGTCATCCTTGGGCATTCTGGGAGAAACAAGATCACTTATTTACACGACTGCAGCGCCTTGCAAGGAGAAGCGTGTGCATTCCTGCAACAAGCGCTGCGAGCGAACGCTCATTTAGTGCAGCTGGCCGTGTTTTGGAGGCGAGGCAGAATCGCCCGAATCCAGGCACAGTAGATGCTCTTCTGTTTCTGCACAGTGCACAGAAAAAGGCCAAGTAAACAGAACATAGCTGCTGTTTAGGCTGAAGTGACACCGTTTATGTTCTCTTTTTCCTGTTTATGTAAAAGCTGAATCTGCTGTTAATAACAAATGATCCACACTGACCGCTGATCTCGCTGAAAACAAAGAATTAGAATTATTAAAGTGTCGATCGAGTGCGGATATATATCAGATAAAATAATATGTGCGGGCGAGTGGCAAGTGGATGATCAGTATGAAGGAGTGGATTCGAGTAACATTTCAGCTAATCATCGCATCTCTTTCGCGCAGGCCTGTTAAGCAGGCTAATAATATTGACCTTAAAATAGTTTTAAAAATGTTAAAACTGCTAGCCGAAATAAAACAAACACGACTTTCTCCAGAAGACAAAACATTATCGGAAATACTGTGAAAAAGTCCTGAATCTGTTCAACATCGTTTGGGAAATATCTGAATGTATTCACAGAAGGGTGAATAATTCTGACTTCAGCTGTATATGTTATGTTTCTAAACTTTATCTGGAAGCTTTATTATTAGCTGCGTTTTTTGCTTCATGGCTGTGTGTCAAATTAGGTTCAGAATTAGTCCAGAAATCCTCATTTTAATGTAATGCAATGAGCACGAAATGTGTTTTCGTTAAATACAAACAACAGAATATGAATGACTGTGGTCCTGTATTGTTTACAGGAGTTTTTCCCCCGGCAGCTCTAATGAAAATGAATAACAAGTGTCCAGTGCCAGTGATTATGTCAGGGTGTTTATGATTATGATTATGTACAACAGGCCAGTATGAGATGTTTGCACAACAGTTTCAAGTACTGCAGAAGAAATATGAGACTGTGTCTGCAGTCACTCGCCATACGTGACTTTACGGACCAGTACAATGCTATGTTTGAAGACAGATTTGAAGGGGGCAGATTTTTACAAGATGTTAAATGCATCTCTGATGTCTCTAGAGTGTGTGTCTGAAGTTTCAGCTCCAAATACCACACAAATAATGGTGTATAACTCTCTGAAACTGACCCTTTTAGGCTTTGATCCTAATTGTGCTGTTTTGGTGACTGTTGCTTTAAATTCAGCTGAGATCGTGGCTCAGTGGTCAGCACCAGGGGTGTAGCAACCGTGGGGGATAGGGGGATACGTCCCCCTCACTTTTAGACCATTTAGAAACAGGTGATTAATAATTATATGAATGTAAACATTTGGATTTCATATATCTGTCCCCCGCACTTTCATAATGTTCACTACGCCTCTGGTCAGCACTGTCGACTCACAGCAAGAAGGTCGCTGGTTCGAGTCTCGGCTGAGTCAGTTGGCTTTTCTGTGTGGAGTTTGCATGTTCTCCCCGTGTTGGCGTGGGTTTCCCTCCGGGTGCTCCGGTTTCACCCAGATTTTATTTCTGGTACCTTGTTGAATCTATGCCATGAAGGATTAAGGTGGTTCAAGGGGGTCCAACTCGGTACTAGTAAGGTGTACCTAATAAAGTGGCCGGTGAGTGTAGTTTGTCAATATAACAGTGTTGTTTTCCAGAATATCAGGGGACAAGGGTCGTTGATTGTATACAAGTTAAACAAATACGATGTTCATATTGAGGGAGTTTCAATTTTATACACAATTTTGTCAAATTTTTCAGTTTGTTTTGTTTCTCGAATCCCATGAAAACAGTCTGAAGCTGGAGCAAAACATTTGTGCATCTTATAGTAACATTTACTAAATTAATCTGTGTTTAAAACAGTGATTATAAACACACACTATTTGAACAAATCATTTAATGAATCACTCATTAAGACAAAGCCTTTCATGACTATATTTACAAATTTGTATCATGTCATTGAGAAAATCGGCACCAATTTGTAAGCAATTTCTAAGATATCTCCACTGCACATCGCAGATTGAGTTCTGGCCTTCGGGACATTTCAAACGTGCTGATGAAATCAAAGATGCATTGTTATCAGCTTCAATTAAGTGGGAAATTGCTGAAACTCCGCACAGTGATCCGCCAAAATCAACTGCGAAAGACCAATCAGCGGCTGTGAAGTGGATGTTACCAAAGCGACTGCTGTGTGTTTGCTCTTTCCAATCACTGCTGCTTTGAGGAATCGATCTCCCCCCGTCAGGAGCCCACAGAGCGACTCTAACCTCAGAAGAAGACATTCACTCACACACTGTCTCACATCCCGACCTACAACCTGACACAGTGCCAGGGATTGAACACACATTTCTGGGTCTGGATGCAGTTGCAAGGCGAGCAAAGCTTTTAATGTGCACGTCTAACCGCGCCCCTAACCACACCCTTCACAGTGACATCACTGGCTCATTGTGTCTGACATAGCAAGTATGAGACACGCAAATTCAAGTCTGCATCCAGATACTATTGCATTTCTGCCAATATTTTGTGTGTACGCGACGTTTATATATGAGACCCCAGGTTTAGTGGCCCGTTTTTCGAAAGAGGGCGGAGCTACAAACAGCAGATTCAAAACAGGACTAACGTTATCTCTGTGAAAAAGTGTGTCAGTGTGGGAATGCATCAGTCTACGGAGACTCATGTTCATTTGTGCTTCATCTAAAACTCCACATCTATAATCCTCTTAGTCTATGCTGACATTATCTTCAGCAGCTCAAACACTCTAATGGCTAATGGACAGACGGCTGCTTCTCACTCAGGGCTGCCGTTTATGCTAATGAGGGAGAGATGGGCACTAGTGGGCGTGGCTTTCCCACTCTGATGACATCATACAAAGTGTTGATGTCAATCAAAGTGTTTCTGCAGACTGCTTTTATCAAGTCTGATTATAAACAATAGGATTAATCCATGTTTACCATTAGAAGCTGGATTTATTCACACACCGCTGACACACAACTGTGACGAAAAACTCTTTTAAAGTGATTTTTGGATAATAGGTGCCCTTTAAATCTGTTTATTCACAGTAAAATACATCAAAATCATACATTTTGGGGATACTAACTACTGGGGTCACAACTCCATGTGGGGCACAGGGCTACATCAAGAATCCCATCTCCAACATTAGGTTTCTTCAGAGCTGTTTTCCTCAGTCTGAGGCGCTGGCGGTGGAGCGAGTGTCTGAGTAATGTGACAGCTATGACTCTGTGAGCTCAGTGTTTCCAGCCTCGCGAGCTCCAAGAACAGCTCTGTTGTCATGAACACTGGTAAAACACTCTGCACCCTCACTAACCCGTCTGTGGGATCAGATGGTCATCGAGCAATAGGTTTTGTAAGGCGTAAAAACATCTTAAATCAGCCTGAACTGGCTTGTCGCTCTCAGTAGGTCTTCCAGCCTTGCTGGATAGACAATGGGCAGCACGGTGGCTCAGTGGTTAGCACTGTAGCCTCAGAGCAAGAAGGTCGCTACTTTGAGTCCCGACTGGGTAAGTTGTCATTTCTGTGTGGAGTTTGCATGTTCTCCCATGTTGGATTGGGTTTCCTCTGAGTGCTCCGGTTTCCCCCACAGCCCAAACACATGCGCTATAGGGGAATTGAATGAACTTAATTGGGTTGCGGCTGGAATGGCATCAGCTGTGTAAAACATATGCTGGAATAGTTGGTGGTTCATTCCGCTGTGGTGACCTCTAATAAATAAGGGTCTACGCCAAAGGAAAACTAATGAATGGATAGACAATAGTGTTGTCAGAAGTACAGACTTTGATATCAATCAGTACTGAAATGTGAAAGTTTGACGACACCAACATTTCCCGCTTGCCTCTTGAGTTGACGATGATGTTGAGTGGATTGTTTATTAGGTATGTTTCCATCTGCCTACTCTAATGTGCATTTTGGAATTCATTCATTCATTTTCTTGTCGGCTTAGTCCCTTTATTAATATGGGGTCGCCACAGCGGAATGAACCGCCAACTTATCCAGCATTTGTTTTACGCAGCGGATGCCCTTCTAGCTGCAACCCATCTCTGGGAAACATCCATGCACACTCATTCACACTCATACACTACGGACAATTTAGCATACCCAATTCCTCTGTACTGCATCTCTTTGGACTGTGAGGGAAACTGGAGCACGCGGAGGAAACCAACGCAAACGCAGGGAGAACATGCAAACTCCACACAGAAACGCCAACTGAGCCGAGGCTCGAACCAGCGACTTTCTTGCTGTGAGGCGACAGCACTACCTGCTGCGCCACTGCGTCGCCTGCATTTTGGAATATCACATAAAAATTACTTGATAAAAATGCCAAGACGTCTATAAACTTTGAAAATGTGTATAGAAAAATGTACAATTGTATGATTTTATAATATAGACCTTTCAATGTGGGTATGTCATTGGCCCATGAATATTTTCTGCTTGCTATCAAACTATTTAATAGGGATGGGTATCGAAACTTGGTACTTTATCAGTATCGGTGCTAAATTACAAAAGACTGAAGTATCGATAAGCTCTAACGTTAACGGTTCTGCTATCGGTACTGGAGAATTATTGCTTACAGTGGCATAATTTAACTGTCCAACCTTTTCTAATTTGCCATATTTGATATTCGTCTACACAGTCGGCAATCTCACATGAGAAATGCTCGTGTTTCCGGCGAGCACGTCAAGTATAAAAGCCTTCACAGTTCTCGGCTGTGCGCGCACACTCAGCGGAGGCTCGCCCTAAGCCCACACACATAGCTCACGATACAGACTCGGGTGCACACACAACTCGTAAGCTTACGGAGTGAACCAAACGGGTTGCATTTCCCGAGTGGACAACGATAATGCCCGTTGCAACAAATGCAACAAGTTGTTTTCTTGTATAAGCGGAAACGCAAGCAATCTGGCTAAGAGAAAGTCTCTTTCAGAAGTGCATTAACTACAATGAAAAGTAATTAAACGTTTTTGACTGCTTAGCTATTAACAGTAACGTTACATCATCCACATTGTTATGCCAGCAGTCTATCACCTAAATCAGTATAATATTAATAGTTAAATAAGCACATACATTCAGTTACAATGAAAACAGTATGTTTTTTCTGCATAGCCTAAATAAATCTTAAACACAAAAACATTAAGTTACAAATACCTTTGTGTTGCACCAGTAAACTTGGCTTAATATACTTATAAAGCCTCTAGTGTGCACTTTACATTCCAGTTTAAGCAAGAGCTTGCAAACCACTGGCTCAACCCTACCCAGATCAATGCATGTTTAATGGAAGGTGGAAACAGGGCCTTAGTTTGTCCCTCGGTTGGTTTTAGAGGAATTTTGGGCACTTTTCAGCTAATCACAGCGAGACAAACTGGCTAAGCAGCTTAACATGGGTTTGGCCAAAGCTTGGAGAGCAGCTAAAAGACCAGCAAACCAGCTTAAGCACATTTCACCACTGTAGTTCTACAAAAAGGGCTGCAAGGTGGCTCAGTGGTTAGCACTGTGGCCTCACAGCAAGAAGGTCACTGGTTCGAGTCCCAGCTGGGTCAGTTGGCGTTTCTGTATGGAGTTTGCATGTTCTCCCGTGTTGGTGTAGATTTCCTCCGGGTGCTCCAGTTTCCCCCACAGTCCAAACACATGCGCTATTAACAAAACTGGCCGTAGTGTGTGAGTGAATGTAAGAGTGTATGGGTGTTTCCCAGTACTGCGTTGCGGCTGGAAGGGCATCCGCTGTGTAAAACATATGCTGAATGAATGAATGAATGAATTCTACACTTTATTGCAAGACTGTGATTTCTGCAGGTGGACATACTGCTTCTTTGTGAATAGTTAATAGCAATAAAATGTAATAGTAATGTATGTTAGTAAATAGTAAAATAGTAATAAATAAGTGCAGCTCATGTGTTTACTGCTTGAATGTAAAACTGAGAGCAAAAGTGACATAGGGATGTTGTTGATTTTCTGTGCACAGTAGAGATGCGCGGATCAGCTGAAATGTCACCCGAATCCGCTCCTTCATTCTAATCATCCACCCGCCACCCGCCCGCACATATTATTTTATCTGATATATATATCCGCACCCGACCCACACCCGATCAACACTTTAATAATTCTAATTCTTTGTTTTAAGCGAGATGATAGGTCACTGTGGATCGTTCGTTATTAACAGCAGATTTAGCTTTTACATATACAGGAAAAAGAGAACAAAAACGGCGCCACTAAAAGGCCTATGTTTACTTGGCCTTTTTCTTTGCACTGTGCAGAAACAGAATAGCATCTACTGTGCCTGGATTGGGGCTGCACTAAATGAGAGTTTGTGCGCACCGCGCTGCAGTCGTGTAAATAAGTGATTTTGTTTCTCCCAGAACGATAGCAGACTTTCCTCTGATGACTCCTCTGACTGAAAGTTTGCACAGTACTCTTGCACTTCATCCATTATTTTGGGCGGCTCTCTCATCTTCACATTCAGCAAAGTCCACTCTCTGCTTTTGTGCTAGTCAACTGCTATGACCCGCACCCACCCGCAATTAATCATAATGTATTTTTAATTACCCGACCCACCCGACCCGCGGATTATCCGCAGCGCCCGCGAATATAACCGCCATCCGCACATCACTAGTGCACAGTAAGAAAAAACTGATTAACCGACTCTAAAATAAGGCTGAGTTGTCAAAACCCAACATTATTTCAAATTTGGACAAACACAATGTTTGGGTAATTTTTGCAATTAAATTTAAATGACACTTTTTAACACAGTTTATCCATATTTGGCCCAATGTTGGGTCACAACAACCAAAAAGGTAGAGTGAGAGGATTGTGTCACACACTGAGGAAGGCATTGTGCTGAAACGCCTGTGTTTTGTATCACCTGAAGAATGTAAAATGAAAACTATACAAAGCAATCATTTAATGAGTGTGAAGCATGACTTTCTGGATAATAAAACAATAAAACATTTGAAGAAACCGTGATTAAATCGTGATTTTCCTGGTAAAAACTGTGATATGATATTTTTGCCATATCGTCCTAGTTCCTAGACATATCAGGTCTTAGTAAACAATATAACTACAGAAGAGTCAAGATTTAAATAGGAAAATTATCAAAACACTTTTCAGATTTTTTTGAGCGAGATGCTAATGGTCTAATCCAATTCAATTATTTGTGCTAAGCTAAAAGTGCTCTCACCAGACCCCTCACCAGAGTTTAACTCTGCACTCTCAGAAATAAAGGTATGTGAGCTGTCACTGGGGTGATACCTTTTCAAAAAGTACATATTTGTACTTGAAGGGTCCATATTGGTACCTCAAAAGTATATATTTCTACCTAAATATTTTAAGAGGAACACTTTTGTACTTTTTAGGTACTAATATGTACCCTTGAGGTATTAATATGGACCTTTATGTACAAATATGTACCATTTGAAAAGGTACCACCCCAGTGACAGCTCACATACCTTTATTTCTGAGTGTAGGGTAGCTGTAAAATGGAGAGGGGTCTGGATCCAGACCTGGTGCAGTGCAATCTGAGCTGCACCCGTCACAGTGACATCACTCACTCCATTGAGTGCATTGTGTCTGACATTGCATCCCTGAGTGATGCAATCCCAGCTTGCATCATAAAGGCTGCATCCAGATACTGTTGGTAAAATGAGCCTATTTCCAAAAAAAAAAAGTGGAGTGTTCCTTTAAGTTTCTGTGGAGAAACAATCTGAGTAAATTACGACAGATTTTCCATGTTTGGTTAAGCCCTTTAGAACAAAGCCCTCCAAATTATCCAGTTAAGATCATTTAAGTGCATGATGAAAGAGGCAAGGGGGCAGATGGATAAACAGCAGCTCGATCTTTCTCCTGTCATCTTCCTTCAGCTCAACGTCTATAATGCACTGTTGACAATCTCCCGCAGAATCTACAGTGACATACAGGCAGCAGTTCGCCAGTAACTTACTGTATATCAACTACCGCAAAAATACTATATTTACATTTACAGCACCAATGCCATTTTAGCTTGCTTCTACAAGTCTTTGAGCCCTCACATCATGATTCATGTTTTAATGAATTAACCATTTTAATGAGTTTTTAACCATTAAGCCACCGTGCTGCCCAAAATGCAGTTCATATTACAGTTAAATACTGTGTAATTAACCAAAATCGTTATCAGTGTAGTTGATAACTCAGATTTGTGCAAGTGTTGACGCCAGTTTCTCCAACAAACTCTTTACTCAAACAAACACATCAAGTCTAAGTGTGTGATTAACGTGTAGAGAGTGTTTGGGAGAATATCCACCCTCTCCTCATGCATTCTTGCAAACAAATGACCTTTCTACGGCTCCAGATGTGTTTCACAGTTGAGTGAAGGAGACGTGAGAGGGGCTGGGGGTGGGGAACACACGACGTTTACTTCAGCGCAGTCATTTACAGCTTTTATTGCATTTTGTCAGACGTTAACATTCAGTTTTAGACAACACAATATCAATGTTGTTAAATATTGTAAGTTAAATAATCTTAGTTCATGTTAATCCACTAATGTTAACAAGCACAACTTTGTACTTTAATAAAGCATTAGCAAATGTTGAACTATAATTAATAAATGTTGTACAAGTTTATTCATACTTAGTTACTGTTAGTAAATACATTAACTAATGGACCATTATTCTATATTTTTATTACATTTTAAAGTAATCTTTTTTGACGCTTATGGGATTAATATCACGATAATACAGTATATTGTGATTAAAGTTTCATCAATTAATAGATTCAAGAACATTTTATACCATCATAAGCCTACTGTACAGTATTTCATATCCCTTCAAGAGCTTCTGATCAGCTCAAAATCCTGAAATGTCAAACCCTTCGGGGGCAGGTTACCTGTCAGACACATAAGACGCTGGCTGAACACAAACAGCATTAAGAGGAAGTTTGTTCAGCCCCGGCACGACTGTCAAGCATGTTTTTATCCACTCAGTACAGAAAATCACATTTACTGTTTTTTATTTAAACACTTATTTATCTATGGATGGATGGATGGGTGGCTGGATGAATACTATGGATAAACCGATACTATTGATGGATGTATGGATAGACATCTACGGATGGATGGATGGATGGATGGATGGATGGATGGATGGATGGATGGA
>CAIGQZ010031698.1:1656804-1667436 GCA_903798205.1 Danio tinwini | reverse complement strand
AGACTGTCTGCAGTTTTGTTTAGACCATAGACTGGTTTAGAACACTAAGGCTCACTCTGAAAGCATACCCCTACTGTATCTTTAAAATGAATGCGGGGCGGTTTGACGCCATTCCTTTTCGTACTTCCAGCTGACCGATTACCTACATGTTGACGGCTTTTCCACTGTTACCAGTTTGTCCAGTGGCTCGCTGCATACGACGAAGGATTTGAGACGCATTTCGGAGCTGACCGTGACAATGAATCCGGCAAAGAACGGTTCCAGAAAGCAGATAAGACAAAAACAAATGCCAAAAAGTAAAATAAACAAGTAAATAACACAGTGAGAATGTGGTAACATCTGAAAATGTGGTAAAAATCAGGTGGCTGCTAGGGTTCTTCTTTTTCTGGGTTGCTTTTGAAAATCAGTGCTTTTGAAAACACTATCGGTTGGGTTTAGAGAAGGGGGTGGGGATGGGGTTATCGGTCGGTCGGTCGGTCAGTAAGTCAGTTGACAGTGGCCTCTGGTGGATTTACGTGAGAACAGCAGGTGCAAATGGTACTTGCAAGCAAACTTTGAGATCTCAAAAAGCCTACACAGCGGCCTATGGTGGATTCACGAAAATAAAAACTGCAAAAAAATGTAGCTCCTGGGACGTATTTGGCGCTCTGCAGAAATGTATACAGGGGTATGCAATCAGCCTTGGATTTAGCCTGGGTTGGATTTAGATGAATGTCAAGCCGAAGACATACTACAGTTTGAGCATGTGAAATTTGGTTGTACGCTGCTGTGAAAACAAGGGAGGATAAAACAATATGTTTTGATTGTGTACGAATATAAATCTACACTTTTATTCAGGCTGTCTTCAGTATTTGTTCAGGCCATACACTGGTTTAGAGGAATTTATAAGTCAAGCTGTGGAGTTTTCAACACTGATAAAATGAGTGATTGATCCATACTTAAAATTTACGCACAGAGGATATGTTTTGATCTTCTATCATGTGACGCAAATTCGCAGGTCAAGGCAAATTTCACCAAGCTTGATATTTTTATCTCAGCAACATGTGAAACTTGAAGCACAAGCTTGTGTTTCAGGTGTGGTGCATTCAAATGCATATGAATGAAAGTCAATATGTGTGAAAAGTGCACAGTGACTGACAAAAATAAGCATACCGTGCGTATAACTGTGCATTTGCTAGGGTTTTTTTTTTTTTTAAATGGGTTCTCCTGAAAAAAAGATTGGGAACTGCTGCTATAAGCAAATATTTTTGTTAGTTATAGTATTATTATTTTATCATTCTTATTGTTATATTGGTTCCTACTTCAGTAGAAAATCAGGGAGTTTTCTATGTATATACTTAGTAGATCTCTCAACAATCAATACCTCAAACAACTAATGAATAAACCCATTAGACTCATTGCATTTAGACTTCATTATACACAAAGTAAACACCAGACCTGTTGTGATGGAGCTCTGATCTTCTCTGGCAGAGAGGTATGTGGTTCATCCAGATAAATCTGTGCCGTCACTTTGTTTTGTTTACCTTCCTCATGACATTTAAACTTCAAAGGTGTAGCTGTGTGGTTTCTTAAAACCTCTAGAGCTACAGAAAAAAACAGGAGTACATTAACACACATATTTAAAAGTATAAATGAATGCATATACAGAAACAAAATACTGTTTTAATGATATTTTACCAACCCAGGCTCATTTTGAAAACGTACCCCTGTATACATTTCTGGAGAGTGCCAAATACGTCCCAGGAGCTATGTTTTTTTGCAGTTTTTGTTTTAGCGATTCCACCAGAGTTTGCTGTGTATGTTTTTTCAGCTCTCAAATTTCTCTCACGAGTGCCATTCAAGCCTGCTGTCCTCATGTAAATCCAGCAGAGGCCCCTGTCGACTGACTGACCGACCGACTGATCAACAGACTGACCCACCCTCCCCCTTCCCTAAACCCAACAAACAGAGTTTTGAAAAGCAATCCAGAAAAAGAAAAGCCGTCGCCTGATTTTTACCACATTTTCAGATTTTACCACACTCTCACGCTGTCATTTACTTGTTTATTTTATTTTTTGCCTTTTGTTTTTGTCTTACCCGCTTTCTGGAATCGTTCTTCACCTGACTCAAACCCTGTCGTCATGGTCAACTCGTCTCAAGTCCACCAACGTATGCAGTGAGCTACTGGACAATCAAGTAACAACGGAAAAGCAGTCCATACGAAGGTAGGCTGTCAGCTGGTAGGCACAAAAGAGAACGGTGTCATAACACTCCGTAGCGTTTTTGTATAAAGACGAAATGCAGCCATGCGTACCTCTGCCTACATTATTTGTGATCTCCAGAAATGTATATGCGGCATGTTCAATTTATCATATGTTCAACTTAATGATCTTAAACACGTTTGAACGACTTAATCACCCTCAACTGGTTTCAAACCTTAAAGGGCACCTATTTTACCCCTTTTTTAAGATGTATTATTAATATTATGGTTCTTCTGAGTGAGCCAGTTTAGCTTCAGTTCAAAACACAATTCAGATTTTTTTATTATGATGTGTTAAAAAGTGTCATTTTGGGGGCGTGTACACAGCTCGCTGTTTTAGGGGCGTGTTGCTTCACATGAAAATTAGTTCCGACTTAACAAGGGGGCAGAGCCAAGAGCTCCCCCGCTATGTGTATGGCAACAGACAGGCAGACAGAGAGAAGCAACATGAGTGAGAGGACCAGCATTCAGCTGTACATGTACGACTCAGACACAGACCAAGCAGAGAGGACAAAATCATTTGTGTCTTTGTATAGTTTTACAGCCAACTGTGTGCTAGTTTAAAGCTCTGAGCTTGTAGCCTACACCGAGACTAATAACCAAGCACACTGAATTAACTTTGACTGAAGAGCATCACACACCGGATGCACCGCGACACGGCGCGCACGACAGCTGAAAGTATCGCACACTTGCGGCGCCGGTGTGTGTCACCTGATAGAAACTTATGTTTAGAATTCAGAAATTCATGCCGCTGCGTGGCGCCGAGCAGCGCATCATGTGTATGACCTGCTTGAGGCTATAACTAAAGGGCGTCACACCGGATGCGTCGCTCAGAGCCACGAAGCGGCACACTAGACGCGCACATTCGCATGTTATTTAAAATGAAACTATTCAGATAACGCTCTGTGGCGTGACAGAAATATGAACAGTGTCCTGAGCAGGGCCAGCGCCTCCATAGAGGCGACCTAGGTCGTTAGTTAGTTATTTCCAATGGAGGGACGCGCACGTGAGGCAACGCGATCACACTTTCCAGGTGCACCTAGTTAAGATGACAGGGAGCTTCTGTGACCGCGGGAAATGCAAACCGCTGAAGTTTAAGGAAGACGCAATGAAAAGTGCGCATGTATGCAAACACACCAAAACTCACAAACACTGGCGGCGAGGAGAGCGATAACGTGGCGAATGTTGAGCCCAATGAGTCTTACATCTAAAAATAGAGCAAGGGTGTTTCTTTGGTGACGTCGCTTTGACTCACACGCTGAAAATGGCGGACGTGAAACAACATACTGAGGATATGGTAATGTGCACCTGTCAATCAATATTGTTGGGCGGGGGGACCGCACTCCTACATCAAGTTGCGGTCGATCTCAAAACCGCTCCAATTAGTCCACCGTTTTTATGTTGTTAAATTGAAAAAAAGGACTGAGTGTGTTTATATCAGCCCAATATGACGCTCTATACACTATACCTACACATATGTCTGTCCAAACAGCTTGAAAAGTAGATTTTTCACCATAGGTGCCCTTTAATGTGTTTACTTTTTTCTGATGAACACAAAAGAGGATACTTTGAAGAATGCTAGAAACCTGTAACTATTGACTTTGATAGCAGGAAAAACAAATACTATGGGCCAACGGTTACTGGTTCCCAACATTTTTCACAATATCTTCTTTTGTGTTCAACAGGACAAGTTAAGGGTGAGCAAATGATGACAGAATATTCATTTTTGTGTGAACTATCCCTTTAAAACAAGCTTAGTTTCCCGTTTTATTATTATTATTATTAATTCAGTTTAGACTTTGCCTGTAAATTAAACCAACATCCTTCACTTTTCAGAAGGAAATACAGTTCTAACTGCTGTCCAGTCATTTTCTACATAGTGAAATAATACTGACTGAACAGTTGTGGATAATAGGGTATAGGTCAAGCTAGTGTATCTTACCATACTGATAAACTTCCGGCGACCGATTATTGTGACTTTTTTCTATTTTATACGGTTCCTTTTACAGCATTGATGTTGTAATGTAATTAAAATTTAATCAGTTCAATTAGCTTTGGCATTCATTTAGTTGCTCAAGCGTAAAACGAGATGAAACGCTGTTTACTCGCTCACGCTCGTCAAGATCGATAGGCTAGCACAGAAGCTCCATTGAATATACGGGGGTAAAATAAATGCTCATATTATAAAGACTTGGTGGGGAAAATGGAATTTAATGCAGTGCTTCTTGTACATTCTGAGACCCACTTTATATCGGATATCACTCAGCCAGTTGAGATTGCTGATTTTTAAAGAAACAGACCTTAGATGCACCGATTTTGCAATGGCATACAGTTCACCGGAAGCGCTTAACCCAGGTTACTGACAAATTAAAAGTCCTATTAGCATACTTCGGCATATACCCTATTAACTTTTTTTACTTTATTCACTACTTCAATATAGTCATATGGAATTTATAACTATTAGTTTCCAGTAACCTGTCATTTGAAAAAAGTGGCAGAAGGTGGATTTTTCTGCTGAATCATCTCTTGAGCTGAATCCCAATCATCACAAATACTGCAGAAGACCTACTGGAACCAGCATGGAGCCAAGATTCTCACAGAAATCAGTCAAGTTTGGGTGAAGGAAAAGTCATGGTTTGGGGTTACATTCAGTATGGAGAGATCTGCAGAGTGGATGATCAACATCAACAGCCTGAGGGATCAAGACATTTGTGCTGCACATTACATTACAAACCACAGGAGAGGGACAATTCTCCAGCAGGATAGCGCTCCTTCTCATACTTCAGCCTCCACATCAAAGCTCCTGAAAGCAAAGAAGGTCAAGGTACTTCGGGATTGGCCAGCCCAGTCACCAGACATGAACATTATTGAGCATGCCTGGGGTAAGATGAAGGAGGAGGCGTTGAAGATGAACTCAAAGACTCTTGATGAACTCTGGGAGTCCTGCAGGAATGCTTTCTTTGTCATTCCAGATGACTTTATTAATGCGTGATTTGAGTCATTCAGAGATGTATGGATGCAGTCCTCCAAGCTCATGATGGAGTCAGACACAATATTCATTCTGTTTCCACTGCAGCATGACTTTATATTCTATACTGGACATTATTGAAGGTTCAGTGATGAGACGTTAGTCTAAGCAGAGTCAGACCTTACTGTCCTAATGAAATCATTCATAATCAAGGCATGATCATATTTTATTGTGCTCAAATAAGCGTCATCTAGAGGCGTTTGCCTTTCATATTAGCCACTTCTGATACCAAATGATCAACTAGAAGTCAAGTTATTATTTGTTGTTCCTAAAACTTGGATAGGCGACAAGACTTGTGTCAGGTAGTGTATATATCGCCCATACATAAAAACCAATTCCAGCAACATTTTAGCTGATTGTGCAACATCTCCATCTCTATTGGAGCTGTCAGTGTCAGTATGGTTTAAAACACTAAAGTATTTACTATAGATTACTATAGTATATTTTCATGTGGGTGACTGACGACTGAAAGCAGATCTGGTAGGAGATATCACAGCCTCTGTTACTTTTTACTTTGTTAACATTTATTATTATTTATTTAGGATGTTTGTTTTCACATTCTGACTCCAATGCCTGATTATTCAACTGTTAAAATGGCTATAATGAAATGAAATATTCTTAAGAATAAAATATGAAGTGTTCTTTGGAAGAGTATACTTGCATTGTGATGATATTATATTGTCATTCTGGTTTTATATATTATGAGTGGCATAAAATGTGTCTTAAAATGACAGTAATATCATTTATCGCAATGTATTTGGGTGAAATATATCATACCACAAAATATAGATATCGTGACAGTCCTAATTTGTATGCATTTAGATACTAGCATTCTCTAGATTTCAGCTTAAATATATTAAAGTGACTCACATGTTGCTGGAGTTATCTGCACTTCTGCACATGACGGATCATCCATGAGTTTAATGCTGTGAATAACTGGTGCTTCTTCTAGTTTGGACAACCAGATCTGCAGGGCGATCTGTAATCTGGCTCTCCATCGGTCTGGAAATGCTTCAGTCCAATCCACTTTGATTTTAAATCTCCCAATATCCAGTGGTCCTGGAGGTTTTTCATCACCAGCCGTATAAATGTCCTGCGATAAGAAACATAGTTATATAACTGTTACTGAGAATGTCTAAATGTGTAGACTTTTCTTTTACAGAATGTCCCCATGAGACACAATTACCATCCAGCTTAGGTTGCATTTCCGGCTCTCTTCGTTCCTATATTGTTCACCGGTGTCTTGTTTAGGTTCTCATTTACTCTTGTGTACATCTAACTATAATTTATTTCCCTTAATTTCATTGCTAATGTAGGAGTTCAGGAGCTTTCTTTGGTCATGCACAAGCTTTGCTGTCAAACTCCTTCATTCATTTTCCTTCGGCTTAGTCTCTATTTCAGAGGCCGCCACAGTGGAATGAACCGCCAACTATTCCAGTATATATTTTATGCAGCAAATGCCCTTTCAGCCACAACCCAGTACTGCAAAACACCCATACACACACATTGACACACATAATCATACACTACGGCCAATTTAGTTGATCAATTCCCCTATAGCGCATGTGTTTGGACTGTGGGGGAAACCAGAGATCCTGGAGGAAACCCATGCCAACACAGGGAGAACATGCAAACTCCACACAGAAGTGCCAACTGATCCAGTCGGGACTCGAACTAGTGACCTTCTTGCTGTGAGGTGACAGTGCGAACCACTGCGCCACAGTGTCACCCCGCAAGCAAACTAATTAATGCAATGACTTTTATTAACAAAATTAATGTGCACTTTGTCATAATTGCTCATAAAACAAACATGATACCTCTAGTAAAGTAGCTCTGTTCTCCTCCAGCATAAACCTTTGTGGTATATTCACATCATTTGCTCCATCCTGACAGATCCATGCAGTCACTTCCTTGTTTGCATTTTTAAACCTCAAGGGTATAAACTTCAGCTTTTTTAAAGCTTCTAGAGCTAAGGAGAAGAATAGAGAGGTTATGCAATGGAGAGCCCTTGGATTTCAACACATTTAAACAATTGAAGCAAGAAAACAATGCAATTTCCAATGTCCAAACAAGATAAAACCAAGTGCAACTTGTTTAAAGAGGAGCTATTATGCAAAAATCACTATTATAAGGGGTTTAAACACAGTTGTGTATCAGCAGTGTGTAAATATATGCAGCCTTCAATAGTAAAAATGCATTAATTCTATTGTTTATAATCAGACTTGATGAAAACATTCTCCCTTTGTACGTGTCATCAGAGGGGAAAAGCCCCGTCCACTAGTGCCCATCTCTCCCTCATTAGCACAGAACATTAGTCTTGTTTTCAATCCGTCACTATGATGACACACAGGCATTTGTAGCTCCGCCCGCTTCTAAACAGAGATAATTTTGCATTATCTCATTTGCATTTAAAGCAACAGTCACCAAAACACCATAATTAGGATCAAAGCCTAAAAGGGTCAGTTTCAGAGAGTTATAAACGTTATTTGTGTGCTATTTTGAGCTGAAACTGCACTACACACACTCTAGAGACAGCAGAGACTTACTTTACACCTTGTAAAAGGGGCATAATAGGTCCCCTTTAAATTAATACAATTAGTGCATTCTGTATTACCAGCAAGAATTCATTAGTTTAGTGAATTTATCCGGCATTGAGAGTGAACAGCAGGACAGCAATTTAGAGAACCCAGGTAGCAAAGAATTCTGATACAGATTTAGCATAAATCTGGCCCAGCAGGCATTCATCTGGCACTGGCATAGAGCATGTGGGCCAAACATGGCCCGGGTTTGGCAGAGGTGGCACTGTCTTTAAGGCGGCACAGAATACTTGGTCCAGATATAAAATGTAGTATTTAGCCCAGATGTTAATAACTGATATGTGGGCCATGTAAATTTGTCCTATCTTGACCCACATTTAAAATAAATTTTTATTATTTTCAAATAAAGAAAAGAAATTCTATCAATCAGGTCACGCCCATAGCATGCCTAAAGCGCAATGATTCATGGGTTTATCAATTTCATTGCAGTAGTGACACACCAACATATCTGGCCCAGTTCAGGCTCAGTTATGAGTTAATAACTTGGCTTCAGATATGGTCCATGTTTGGCCCTTTTCTGAAAGCCAGACTTGGTCCAGTCATGTACCGTAATTTAATGCAACATGTGGGCCAAGCAAAAGCTAATTGTGTCGGCCAGAGCAAAGAGATATTTTGCTATGTGGGAAGTGTATATTGAATATTGTACTGTGTATTTGTGAAATGTAAGTGAATCATAATCACCTCTTGATGGAGTTATCTGCACTTCTGCAAATGATGGATCATCCATGAGCTTGATACTGTGGACCGTTGCATTTTCTTCTAGTTTTGACAACCATGTCTGAAGGGCGATCTGTAATCTTGCTCTCCATCGATCCGGAAATGCTTCAGTCCAGTCCACTTTGATTATTAATTTACCAATATCCAGTGGCGCTGAAGGTTTGGGCCTTTCATCACCAGCCGTGTAAAGATCCTGCTGTGGGAAAAGTGTTGATGTAAGTAAAAACATACATTCATTCATTTTCATTCAGCTTAACCCCTTATTTATCAAGGGTCACCACAGCGGAATGAACCGCCAACTATTCAGGCATATGTTTTACGTAGCGGATGTCCTTCCGGCTGCAACACTCATTCACACACACTCATACACTACAGCCAATTTAGTTCATCAATTGCCCTATAGCGCATGTGTTTGGACTGTGGGGAAAACCAGAGCACCCGAAGGAAACCCACGCCAACACGGGGAGAACATGCAAACTCCACACAGAAATGCCAACTGACCCAGCTGGGACTCGAATCAGCGACCTTCTTGCTGTGAGGCCACAGTGCTAACCGCTGTAAACAAATACATCATACCATGCCTTTGTTTGTTGTGAACACACGCCCTCTAGTGGGCAAAATTACATACAGATGCCTGCATAATCCCCTATTAATGACTCTTATGTTGTATAACCTAAAATTAATTAGTAACAATGATATTCTTAATGCATTATAATGCGTGCATAAATATGTTTATATTGTGTATTTTAAAGTATGCCTGATTATTTTCAAGGCAAAAAGCAATATATTGCACAACAATAAAAATAACAATTAGATGCATAAAATAAACAATAAATAAATATGAACTTGTTTGGCTTCTGTTTGTATGAAGGATAATAAATGTGTGGCTTATTTATACTCTTCAGCTGATACCTCTTCCAGCAGTAAGTTTGGCCGATCCATAATGAAGTTTAGATGCTTCCAGTCTGCCAAACTGGACCTAGAGTCTTCATCACCTGCTGTATATAAGTCCTGCAATCCAGGGAAACAAAAAAATAAACACAGTTATAAAATCTATTTCAACTATACTTAAAAAATGACCTTCTACTTATAATATACAAGCAGCTTAGGCTGGTTTAAGCTGTTTTTTCAGCAGGGTAATGTCCCCACAATTCACAAAAACAAACGTGTTGTGTGTTGAAAATGACTCCATAACTTACACATTCGCCAATCTCCATTGACCTTCCTCCCTCTGCCATGTCTGAGACTGACCAACAAACACAACAGAGAGAAGACTTTGGACTTCAGTACATAGAAAAGAAGCACACAAACAAATCCATAAATTAAAGCCATTGCTGTTGTAGTAGTAGCCCAAAACTCGTGTGGTTTAATTTTAGCGTCGTATGATGTGGGAAAACTTTTCGACAAGTCAACTCGTATTGAACTAAACATAATAATTATACTTTTATAATAAAGTAACAATTATATATATATATATACACACATATATACTTATATTATAGTATTTGACTCACTGCAGGAGTCAGTTTGTCGAAGCTCAAAATGAATCTTTAAACGGTTAACACTGTTGACTACTGATACACACACACACAATCATATCACAATATACTGATAAGAAAACAATATTACAGTCAGAAGGACAAAACTACTTGTTAATTTTACTTACCGATAAATGCGAGCTGTCGGTCTTTTACCTGAGAAACTGATACTGAAGCGAAAATGAAAGCTAAAAAAAAATCTGTTTTCATGAGGGAACTGTGGATTTTAACACGTAAACACCGACAGATTATAAATAAATGCGAATTATTGTATCAGAAGCCATCTACCATACAATATAAAGAAATAAAATCTAAATAAACAATCATAGGCGTATAGTTTCTGGCTTTAAGACTCGTAAAAACTAGCCTGGGCAAGTTTTTAACACTTGGGGTTGCCAGGTAATGTTATAAAAAAACCCTGCTGGAACATGATATGTGATTGTGAAGTTGATTTTATACACTGCCTGACAAAAAGTATTGTCGCCTATCTAAGATTTAGGAACAAATAATAAC
>CAIGQZ010031698.1:1606826-1656404 GCA_903798205.1 Danio tinwini | reverse complement strand
CAAACTTGACTGATTTCTGTAAGAATCTTGGCTCCATGCTGGTTCCAGTAGGCCTTCTGCAGTATTTGTGATGATTGGGATGCAGATCAACAGATGATTCATGGGAAAAATCCACCTTCTGCCACTTTTGCAAATGATCAACTAGAAGTCAAGTTATTATGTGTTGCTGTTACAACTAGGATCAACCACAATACTTTTGCCACGTAGTGTATAGTCTAATTAAACAAGTTAAAATTAAATAATTTCTCAATATTCAGTTTTAATGTCCGCTATGACCGTTAGCATAATTTAAGCCAATTCATGGTAATTTGATATAGAAATTAGTGTTTATTCCCCTCAAAACTGATATATAATTTTCAATTTATGCAAATCATTATTAATCACGATGTATATAAATCAAATACTGATTTGCAATAGTACAGATACTTTAATAAAATATTACTCTAGTAAAAGTACCCATACTTGAGTTAATATGGGTTGTTGCTAGAAGGGATACAGCTGCACCCAATGTTTTCTTCAGCTTAGTCTGTTTATTCATTAGGGGTCACCACTGTGGAATGAACCACCAACCTATCCAGCATAGGTTTTAAACAGCGGATGCCATTCCAGCTGCAACCCAGCACTGGGAAACATTTATACATGCTCATCCATAAACATACACTACTGCCAATTTAGTTTAGTCAATTCACCTGAACAAACCTCAAAACGCCAACTGACCTAGCCGGGGCTCGAACCAGCAATCTTCTTGCCATGAGGCGACAGTGCTAACCACTGAGCCATGTTGCCCTAATGAGAATAATTAGATTTTTTTATTAAATTACCTATTACTTGTATTTTATTAACGTCTACCCCTCACAGTAATGTAAAAATATAAATTGTTGTTGTACAGTGTCACAAAATACGTGATATATTGATGATTATCCACAGCTGTATCCCATCTAGACTTCACCATTAATCTCCTGAGGTAACACAACGAATACCAATGACTCCATACTGTAATTTTCTACAACCATAGGGGGTATACTATACTACTATACACCACAGTTCAGTACTGGAAAAGCCTAAATATATAAATTTTTAAAATAACGCTGACCTGATTAGACTGAAAGAAGGTTTTATACACTTATGATGGATGCCTTGAGGGTGAGTTAATTGTCTGATTTTAATTTTTTGGGTGAACTAACCCCCATTAACGTCTGACTCATAAGCTTCCTCTAGTGGTGAGACGTGTGAATGATAACCAGGGTTTATTTTACAGCAGTGATTCTCCACTGGTGGACTGTAGAAATGTCAGAATAAGCAAACAGTCAAATCACAAACTAAACATGAATCTTAATGAAGTATTCACAAGCTGAACTATGATGTTACAACAGAAGTTAGCATGGACATGTATGCGAGCATGGTTGAAAACAGATCCTGAGTGATCTCTGAACAGTTTTTCAATGTAAATAAACTAAATACAGCCGTTCCCGTTTCTGTTTTCGAAGTTCATCAGCTATTTTCTTTCCTGATATTTGGACATTAGTTTGACCCCGATACGTCTTGCAAGTCATATTTTAAAGATCGCTTGGTCTGTATATCATCTGATGTGTACGAGGTCTATTTAACAAACATTATGAATCATAAACATCATCTATTTAACATCTAAAATGAGACGTCATGCAGATGTGATAAATACATCTTTCCAGATGTAAACACACACAACATGCGCATGTGCTATCAGGGAATGTGCTCATTTCCAGTGTTGCCATCAATACAACAGACATCTATCCATCCTTCATAGCATTACTTAAAGAAAATACAGTAACATTGCTTCTATACATCATCAATTAGACGACGTTCACCCCCAAAACAATAAACACTGACCTATCATTTACCACTTCCATATTTAAGACTTTCTTTAATCTCTGAAGCACAAAAATATGTGTTTGAAGCGTGCTGAAAAC
This sequence comes from Danio tinwini, assembly GCA_903798205.1. Taxonomy (NCBI): domain Eukaryota; kingdom Metazoa; phylum Chordata; class Actinopteri; order Cypriniformes; family Danionidae; genus Danio; species Danio tinwini. The sequence goes on along the minus strand of CAIGQZ010031698.1, from coordinate 1,654,458 downwards.
CGGTAACCATCGGCTTTCATTATAGGAAACATAAACAATGGAAGTCAATGGTTACAGGTTTCCAACATTTCAAAATATTATATTTTTGTGGTTATCAGAACAAAGTCGAGAATGAGTAAATGATGACAGAATTTTCTTTTTTTGGGGTGAACTGTCCCTTTAAGGCAGAGGTGTCCAAACTCGGTCTTGGAGGGCCGGTGTCCTGCATAGTTTAGCTCCAATTTCCTTCAACACACCTGCCTGGATGTTTCTAGTATACTTAGAAAGAGCTTGATTAGCTGGTTCAGGTGTGTTTAATTAGGGTTGGAACTAAAACATGCAGGACACCGGCCCTCCAGGACAGAGTTTGGACACCTCTGCTTTAAGGCCTCAAAACAACCCATGCGAGGCCCTTTACAGAACTCCAATATTTTCCGAAGAGGTTTAAAAAGGCCAGGATAATTTTTCTATTTACATCACATGCTGAGTCTAACACAAGCTGAATTCAATTAAAAAACAGAAACCTGATTACTGACTCTTGGTTTTGGAGCAGAATAATGTTTGCTGGCATTTCAGGAGCAGGTTGGCAGTACATAAATAAAAGAAAATCTCAGCTCTTCTTCATACAGGGTGTTTGAATGCGCTGATATGCCACAGGAAACAGGACGAGAGCATTATCAGCAGTAAAGCGTCTGTTCTGGAACAGTAATTGGGTTCATATTCTACACAACATTTACAATTAGGTTTTTTTTCCTCTTCTATAAACACATATTCCACATTATGTTTTGTGAAACAAACTTGGCTCAGGACAGTATGAGGGCTCGGTTTGGGGTGTGAGATTTTAAAGAGCGAAGGTATCGTCTGGCTTTCTCAGTCATGAAGAGCTGATCTTTCGTCCGTCCACAGACAACTGTTTCCCACGCCGCAGACATCTGTCAGAAGAAGAGGAAAATATTAGATAATTGAGACTTTGTCCAATTAAAAACACATTTTACCCCTTTTTCAAGATTTAATACAAGTCTTGTGTGTCTCCAGAATGTGTCTGTAAAGTTTCAGCTCAAAGTGAAGTTTATTTATAAACTAATTTAGAGTGGATCACGTGATTATGATTGAACACGGCTGGTCATGCATTAACCATGTATGACCAACCAATCAGACGATTTCTAACCCACTATAAAGAGCCAGGGTTTCTTACTACAGTCATCTTCGTTTGAAGAATCCCCCCTTCCACCCCTACTCCTCCTCTTTTCCTTTCATAGGGCGGCACAGTGGCCCAGTGACTAGCATTGCAGCCTCACAGCAAGAACGTCACCGGTTCAAGTCCTTTAACAGACTGGCTGTCATTTCTGTGTGAAGTTAGCATGTTCTTCCCGTGCTTGCGTGGGTTTCCTCCGGGTTCTCCGGTTTCCTCCCACCTTCCAAAAACATGCACTACAAGTTAATTGAACAATCTAAATTTAGCACTAGTCAAACTTTTATCCATCAGCATATCTCTCTGTAGCAACTATTTTCTGTCATTAACTCTTACAAAAGGGGGAAGTTCTCGAGATCTACCTAAGCTCAAAGCTTCCCTCTCGCCCCGCAAACGGGAGGGAGCCCAGGGCTTAAGGACCTTTTGAGCTCAGGGCTCTCTCCCGGGACAGCATGCCAAACTTGCTTATAATCAATCATCAGCTAAGTGTAAACTTTTGAAATGCCTTTTAGAGTATTTATTATACCTTTCTGAATCTGGGATATTTGAGCTAATAGGACACTGTAGTCATTTTTGTTGCCTGTGCCTGTGAGCTAGTACTCCCCGCCCACCGTATCAGAGCCATAGAGATCTCTCTGGCTGTTTCTCAATTCCAAGAACGCAGAGAACGGACTTGCGTTCTTGTGGAGAGCAGTCTTGCCAGGTGTCCTTGGAAGAACGATCTCAGGAGACCGCGAGAACAGAGAACGCGTCCTGTGAGAAATGAGATGCTGCGTTCTTCCTGATGGTCACATGACCTTCACATGTTTTTAATGGAAATTTATTTAAACATTACAGCATTCATACAACGATTTATTGTTTTCCCCCTTTTCAAAATATATTATATACATAAAAACATTAGAAATATACGTTGCACAATATAAATAAAACAGATTTTAATACGAATTTCAGCATTTAAACACTCTTAATGTGTTTATTCCTTTATTAGGATGTCCATGGTGATGTTTATATTCACCGTTTTATTAAGGGAAACTTCTTAGATAAATAAGTCATATCTCTGAACTTTAATAATAAATCTAAATAATATGCTGCGCTTTCCACTTCCAGTCGCATTGACTTTTGGGACTTCTAGAGCGAGATCAGTGATCAAGTCTGCATCGGTGCGTCCTCGATATCAAGAACACATCCGGGAAGTTTCACGCGTCCTCCGTACTTGCGGTCTTGAGTATTGGAACTGAACTTTGGCAGCTGATGATGACGTTACACGAGAACACGAGGACGCAAGACATAACAGCCTCTGTATTGCTCTGTGTAGCCTTCACCTGCTGCGTCTCACCTAGATAAGCAGCACAGTGACAGACAAGAATAAAGCAGATCTCCCTTAATACAGTAAGAACTTCCCCAATGGTTATTTGATGAATTTGTTGTGGAGTTTATTCAAGCCTTTCTGCAATGATGAGAAACTCAATCTCGAGGTGCAGATGATCACAGAGAGCTGAACAGATCTTTTAAATCAAGGTTGCTTTGCACAAGTCCTGTCTTGTGGATACGATTATGCACGTTACTACAGAGACTAGTTAATACGCTGCTGTCAATCTATTGGTGGGAGGAGGAAACCACACTCCTACATCATGTTGCGGTGGGCCTCAAAATGGGAGGGATTTGGATCCTATTTTAACATCAGGAAGTTTTTAAAAAAAGAGACTGTACCTGTGTCCCAAATGGCCCACTATATACTTATGCACTTACAAACTCAACAGTATAGTATATGTATGTAGTGTTGTCCCAAATGGAACACTAATGGTTTTTTACCAAGCGGAAGTTCAAACTGTTTCCCTGATGACGTTTGAAGGTCGACAAATCAGTGAAATACATGACCAAACTATCAAATAACACTTGCCATGAGAATAACCGCATTCCCCATCGGGAGGCGCTATAATCACTCTCATAGGAGAATTTAGCTTTTACCATCCAAAATAAATAAAGTTATCCAACACGTGCGCCCGATAGCTCCGCCCCTTCCGCTACATGAGCAAAGCTGCAGTCGTTGAGTGTGTGAAGTGTCCATCATTACACACTTTGTTTCAGCGGCTGAATGAGTGCATCAAGCGGGTAATTAAAGTGCTCTTATTATTTTTAGAGTTTTCAGGGTAAACGCACCACTTACACTCTTTCTGCTACAAAATGGCGTAGAATAGTGCATAAGTATGCGATTTAGGACGCACCTTGTGTTTCTATCACTCTAGTATGACTGTGGACATCACCATCATCATCATCAGTGCCCTTTAAAGTCTTTCTACTGTGGTCTATTTTTTATCTATTAATAATATGTATGGTGACCTTGAGTGTCAAGAAAGGCACCTTTAAATGAAATGCATTAATATTAGTGCTGTCAAAATTATGCGATTAATTTGAAATATTTAATGTGTAAAAAAAATATTTACGCAATTAACGCAGTTGCAGTTTTTTTTATTTCCTGCTGTGGTCAACAGGTGTTCAATGTGCAAAGAAATATGGATAAGACCAAAAAAGGACCAAGGAAAGTTCCAGTATAAAACAATTAATGTCGCATCACCAGGATATCCAGCGTTTCCTCCAGAGTTTCATGTAATTTCGGGTGATTCATTTTAATTTGTCGACTTGAACTGCATTCGGCAGTTTCACTTTCATTCAGGAACATATTGCTCATGCTCCATAATTATTGGATGAAAATGTGAAGTAAGCACTGGTGAAAGAGTGCTGTTTTAATGGAATTTGATACCGCGCGCCGAATGGAAAGGAAAAACCTTTGCATTTTGTGACTCGGGTGGTCCTTTAAGGTAATCAAAAATCCATTTACAAGGTTAATCATATTAAAATCAGAGTATTGGTGTCCATGTAAATGCACTCAGTGAAAGCGCAAGATGATGTCTCAAGCTGTCAAAGACAGCACATTCCTCTGCCTTTAAATTGATTCTATGCACCCTCAAATGTGTCATTAAGTTTGATGTTTGATGTTGTTTGCATGAAGAAATCGGTGTTACAAGTTAAACAAAACTTCTGATAAACAATCATATTTTTAATTTAAAAAGTTTCTTTGTCTTGAGTTTACATTAATTTTACATTTGAACAGCCAAAATTACAAGTTTCAGTCTTTTAATTGTGATTAATTGCAACAAAAAAAGTGTGATTAACTAGTTAATATTTTTAATCGATTGACAGCCTAATTATTATATATTTTTACCTACAATTAGACTGATGAAAATGCATGTGGAAACCTAATAAGCACATTAGTTTTTCAGATTTTATTTAGTAAATTGTTTTCCATTATAGTTTATTAACATGAGCTTAATTAAGAGAGGGTTTTTATTTAATAACAACTTTCCCATGCGCATTGTCAAATTCCACCCTATTTATTTTGTACAAAATATAAAAGTAGGCATTACAAGATAACTGCATTGCTTAATTTGTTCATGGACTAATCGATTATCTGATTAAATAATTGGAATCTGATGTGCTTATTCTATATTTGGTAACAGCAACCATAGTAACATTAATAATCCAGATAGAAAAAACAACAACCACCGGTTTGGGTTTGAAGTCGGACATTATAAAGCAAAACACTTAAAGTTAGGTCTTTTATGAGTAGCCCAATTTCTGGAACGGCTTTTATTATCTGAAAGATTTATAAATATCTTACATATCTGATGTTTTCAAACAGAAATAACCCGGTACATGAAGTGGTGCTGTGCAACTTTACACTTCTGAAAAAAATCCTTGATCAGACCAATGTTTGAGATCAGCACATGCCTAAAATGATGCCCTGTATGCATAACATGAGCAGAGTGTGATCTACAGTGACTTACAGGCAGTGGAGAGATAGTTTTGGGTGTTGCTGGCACTGGTTTAGAGGCAGGTCCACTTTCATTGGGACCCAGAATAAAGCCCTGATCCAGAACATTTTCCTCCTTCACAGCACATGAAGACACCAGAGGCTCCGGTAGCACTGTCTGAGGCTGTGAATACAGAAATCCTTTCAATTAGGCCTGCACAATATATGGTTTCAGTAGCAATGTGTGAATCTGCATTGGTCACATCGTAGGATTTGCAATGTGGAGTTGGCATTATAATTTACCAGAAAACATGTGATTTGTGGAGTCAATGCAAAGTTTTACTCTAATCTAATAGGGTGAACTTATTTATTTAGATGGCTTTAAGGTCTGGTTAAGGCAAATTTAAACCATTTATACACAACAAATGATAAAGTTTTCTGCTTTAACGAAGATGAATTGTTTAATTAATAGTGCAACAAAGCCTATACAGTGCTACTCTACATTAGAATACAATATTGGGAAAATGACATTGCAATATATTTTATATTTTATGCAGATGCACTTGCCCTACAAAATTATCCTAATCAATGTAAAATTATTAATTCTTTCCAAATAGAGTTACTTGTGAAATTATACTCATGTCACAATATATAAAATTGCAGACAAACAAAATATTGCAATGTCATTTTTCTTCAATATTGTGAAGCCCTACTTTCAATAATGCATTACTCATGCAAAAGCTACATCTGAAAAGTGAGCCAGGCTAAATGCAACACCAGTGTGGTTTTCTGTACCTTTTGACTGGGTTTGACTGTGGCTTTAATTTGCTGCTTTCTCGCAGCCACACTTTCACTGCAGTCGATGACATCCAGAGCCAAAGATTTACGCACTTTCTTCATAGGAGGTCGATACTGTTGAAGAAGACACAGATCATTCAATATAACAACAAAAAAAAGGAGGATTTATTTTGTGTATTTCATATTAGCAAACAGTAGGTGTCACTGCAAGTGCAGTTACATAATAAAATAGGAGAATAAATGAATAAACATCTAATCTCTTAAGACTACACTTGATCAATTCTCTAAAGCTTCTAAATGATCACCATAATCAAATGTGTGTGAAAGTGGACACACAAGATGCATGCAGCTTAGGGTTTAAATGTCTGTATGTTATCAGCTCTTTACTGATTTAGTTAGTAATAATTCAAGATGAAAACTAACTAGACTGGAGCAACACAGGCTTACTGAACTATCAATACATAATACTAAAACACTTGTGATAATTCTGTACTTTCAAAATTATCTACAGTATCACATGAAAGTTTTTTCCAGAACCTTTACTTTCTCTGTTCCTCAGTGCTTTGATTGTCTTTCTCAAATGATTAGAGATGTTTGAGAAGCTTGGCAAGATTTATTGGTTAATTTCTATTATGCTGCGGTCACACTTACGTTTGAACATGCGGAATTCTGTCGTACGGCGCTGCGGTATTAAACAAGATGATTAGAGATTTTAAAAAAGAAAGCGATTGCTCCATATTTTATATTTCTGTCCAGAGAGGTCATGTTTTGATCCTCGATTGGTCTTACGCAACCACATGATGCCATTTCGCAGGTCAGACCTCACCAAGCTTGAACTTTCTAATGCAGCTAACTGCAAAACTTGTGTCTCCAGTCTGATGCATTCGCGTGCGTATGAATGTAAGTCTATAGGGAGAAAAATCCAGTGTGACCACAGCTTCAGTCTGGTATAAAGTTATAAAGATATTGTTGATTTACAAGCTATGTAAGGAATTTTTGTCCATGTAAAATATCAGAATCTGCACAAACTACGTATCATTGTCCCCAATTTGGACCTCTTTTCTTCATACTCAAACTACATATATAATCATATATTTTGCATATGCTAATGTGTTTTTCCCCAAAATCAAAAAACACTCTTGAGTTATTTCACTATTAATTTATGCATGAATTAAATTTTTGGCGAGAGAAAGTATTTAGGAAAAATACAGTCATGTGGAAAAAGTAGGACACACAATGAAAGCCTGGGTATTTTGTCAATTTTAACAATACAGAAAGGTGACGGTAATAGAACTAAACAACTAAAACTAAAGAAATGACTTCAAGATCTTCTGTAAATGTAATTCTACAAAACTGCATAATCTAACCAAAGACTATAGAATACACAAGATGTGCCACTCGTATCTTTTTGAATGGGGAAACAACGGTCTATATGGAGATTAAAGCCCCGCCTACTAGTTCAGGAGCCAATCATCGATCGCTATATGGTAAAAAAGCCTGCCTTCTAGTACAGGAGCCAATCATCAATCACTATAGACTGACGACACTCCGAGGAAGTAGCTCAGACCAGGCGTGAGCTTCTGCAGATTTTGTGTGATTCAGACATTTAGAAATGAAACTAAAGAGACAGCTGTTGTTTAATTTTAGTGATGATTCCTAATATGAAATTCAATCAGCTTGGCAAGCAGTTTTGGAGAATTTGATGTTTCCCCATCCAGACAGAATGTCGGAGCATACAGCCCGAGAGGCCTTTCAAAAACGGCCACCGAGTGAAATGACTTGCCCTTAAAGCAGGGGTGTCCAAACTCGGTCCTGGAGGGCTGGTGTCCTGCATAGTTTAGCTCCAGCTTCCTTCAACACACCTGCCGGGAGCTTTTTAGTATAACTAAAGAGCTTAATTAGCTGGTTCGGGTGTGTTTAATTGGGGTTGGTACTAAAATATGAAGGACACTGGCCCTCCAGGGCCGAGTATGGTCAGCATTGACTTAAAGGGACTTTGATCTAAATGAACTTTAGGACACTCTCACCCTCAGGCGTCTCTTTTTTTTCCACATGACTGTTGTTAAAAGCTACCCCTTTATATTTAATATAGATAAATATTTAACTTTTAATAATAAAAGCAGTTAATGGCAGTATTAGTTTTTTGTGGCATTAAAATTTGTACCATTTGGACTGAATTTCTGGTCTTAACCTCCATAAGTTAATAGATGTATTAATGATTCACTATGACGGAGCTGATCTCTTTTTTACAGACGTCTTACCACTTGTTTGCGTTTCTTCTCAGCAGGAGCTTCATCTTCTACGATCAGCTCGATTCCTGCTTCACTGCGTAGCACTTCTTTAAGATCCTCCTCAAGATTTGGGGTTGGAGGCTGAAGAAAACCAAATAAAAGTAAAAAATAATTGATGACATGCTGTTGAATTATTAAAAACACTCGCAACACTAAAAGAAAAAGTTAAAATGACACTGTTTTTACATAAGTCGTCAGTTTCTAGTTAATTTTTGGTGAACTGAATGATCAGCTTGAACTGCAAAGCATAAATCACACTTGTAGGAGACAAGACTTTAAAGGTGCAGTATGTAGGTTTGACACCCAGTGGTTGAACTAGGTATTGCACTCCTGGATCAAAATAAACACAAGCGCGGGTTGCAAGATTGAGTACAGGAGCGAGTGATTTAAACTGTGTTATAAATAAAAGCAACAACACGTGATAGAGGGAATATTCTCCATATTAAAAGGAGTTTTGGTTCTAACCAAGACCTCAAATTGATATATTAGAAACGGCTTCTATTTCTCACAGCTGAACATGTGAAACCTAAGACAATGATCACCTCAGGTAAACCTTGTGTGCTTTATTCAGTGCTAAATGCTAACAATGTGAGTTTGAATGCCATTTTACAGGACATTTATTGCCATTTACTGAAAGCAGCAGCAGATAGTTCACCTCAGATCTGGAGAATACAATAACTGTCTGAGATTAGAAATAGAACTAAACACATATCAGTAATTCAGCATCTACATTTAATGCTTCAAATGCTCCACCATCATCCCAATACCAAAGAAACCAAAGATCACAGGACTCAATGACTACAGACCTGTTGCCTTAACATCTGTGGCCATGAAGTCATTCGAAAGACTGGTGCTAGCTTATCTAAAGGACATCACTGGACCTTTGCTGGACCCCCTGCAGTTTGCCTATAGAGCAAACCGGTCTGTGGATGATGCAGTCAACATGGGACTGCATTATATCCTAGAACATCTGGACAAACCAGGGAACTACGCAAGGATACTGTTTGTGGACTTCAGTTCTGCCTTTAACACCATCGTCCCATCACTGCTCGAGAACAAACTGACCCAGCTGTCTGTCCCTAGCTCTGTCTGTCAATGGATCACCAGCTTTCTGACAGATAGACAACAGCTAGTCAGAATGGGCAAAATCACATCCGACAGCCGCACCATCAGCACTGGTGCCCCCCAGGGATGTGTTCTCTCCCCACTGCTCTTCTCCCTGTACACAAACGACTGCACTGCAAAAGACCCCTCCATTAAGCTCTTGAAGTTTGCGGATGACACTACTGTTATCGGCCTCATCCGGAACGGTGACGAGTCTGCATACAGACAGGAGGTGGAGCAGCTGGCTTTATGGTGCAGATACAACAACCTGGAGCTGAACACGCTCAAAACAGTGGAGATGATAGTGGACTTTAGGAGAAACCCCCCTGCACTCCCCCCACTCACCATCATGAACAGCACTGTGGCTGCAGTAGAGTCATTCAGGTTCCTGGGCACCACCATCTCTCAGGATCTGAAGTGGGACATTCACATAGACTCCATTGTAAAGAAAGCCCAGCAGAGACTGTACTTCCTTCGTCAGCTGAGGAAGTTCAACCTGCCACAGGAGCTGCTCGTACAGTTCTACTCAGCTGTCATCCAATCCATCCTCTGCACTTCAATCACTGTCTGGTTCAGCTCAGCTGCCAAAACAGACCTCCGTAGACTACAGCGAATAGTCCGGACTGCTGAACGAATCACTGGCACTACCCTTCCCACACTTCAAGAACTGTACTCTTCCAGAGTGAGTAAAAGGGCTCGTAAAATCACTCTGGATGCCTCACACCCAGCACACTACCTGTTCGAACTGTTACCGTCTGGTCGGCGCTACAGAGCACCAAGCACAAAAACAGATAGACACAGAAGTTTCTTTCCTCAGGCCATCTACCTCATGAACAGTTCAATATTCCCCTACTGTGCAATAAACGTGCAATACTTTCTCATACGCACTTGTACACAGCACCTTATAACCTGTATATTTACAACATATCTGTACATACATTCAACATCCAGATCTTTTTGACTAACTGCATCTCTGTTTAATGTTTATTGCCTTTTCTTTTCTTGTATTTAATTTTGTGTTGTCACTCGTCACTTTATGTACACTGAAAGCTTCTGTTGCCAAAACAAATTCCTTGTGTGTGTGAAGCACACTTGGCAATAAAACTGATTCTGATGATGTTAAAGAGGGTTAACATTTATTAAACAGATTATAAACCTTACCGTTTGGTGAGTGAGTGCATATTCTGTGCTTCTGAATGGCTGTGTTTACATTTCTGTCGTGTTTTGTCTGGTGCAAACACCCAAATTGCTCATCACTGCGTATCTCGTCATGAAGCGTGTTGTTAGGACATGCGGTTACAATGTAACCTGCTCACCTAATGTTTACGTTCATAATATTTATATAATTTGCTAATTAATAACCTCATGTGGAGCTGAATCTGTCTCATTTCGACGTCTGATACTGTCCATTTCGGTCATGTACGCATGCTTTTAGAGCCTTTCTGAATGAATGAATGAATGAATGAAATACGCTGTTTTCCAACAAGGCAACCCGGAGTGCTGAATTATAATTGGCTAAACTGGCATTGTGCAGGTTAAATTTACCAAAACAAAGACAGCGTACCAGCACGGGAAAACCATTCTCAAAGCAGAATATCTGACTTCAGCATTGTTTTTCAGCTTTGTTCACTTGGGATGTTTCTTAAATATCTGCACACATATTATGGTATCTTTATCCTTTAGAAGAGTCAATAGCTTACATACAGCACCTTTAATTGAGTTTTCAGTAAATGTTCTCACCAGTGGCCGCAAAGGGCCGTATTTCTCCATGGCGTTTTTAAACGGAGTGGGTGTACGAGGCATCATGTCCAGATCAGACTTGTGATTTGGTGTGATAAACCTACAATAAAAGGAAACATATACATGTTTAGCGGTGACATCAGAGCTGAATTGCTGTGACAGGCTATATACAGGAATCAGAGAGTAAAATTCAATACCTTTTAAGACACTTTCCATATATTATAAGACCTCATCGCCACTTTAGGTTTCAACCGGTAACATTGGCAGCATTTTAACTTACAGTATAATGAAGCACAAGAGAATTCATTTTTTGTATCTGCTATAAAATGTACAGGAAAATAAAATAAAAATAATACTAATACAAATAAAAAATAACTTTATGATCCACAAAGATTAAATTAGTAGTTAGTGATCTAAAGTGGACTGAATATGCTTTATAAAACATACCTGCACTAAACTAAAACATACCGAACAAATGCTAATTGACTCTCTTTCAGCAGGGGGCGCCTATAGAACAGCAGGAATAAATAACGCTGTTGCCTTGATTACTGCAGTAAATAAAGCAGAGTGATGTCAAATCTAGCTGGATTTAATAATTTCATAAACTACGCAGCACACCAATATTCACAGATTTCAGGCATACTTTGCATTGTATAAGGCAAAATGTAATACCTTGTAAAATAGCATTTAAGATCTTTAATAAAGACAATTAATTTCTTTAAATTGACTTAGCAACTGTACGCAGAGACATACAGGGAGTTTTCCTTCTGTGTGAGCGGGGTTTTGTCGCGGTGCAGCGGTGTGGTGACCACGGCTTTCTGACTGCACACAGGAGTAGAGGTGAGGGACGGGTTCTCCAGGTCCAGCGTGTCCTGCTTCGTCCACATATTGAGGAACTTTGAAAACAAAAATATAATATTAAAGCCTTTAAATTGAAGCAGTGGAATGTTTCCTATAGACTTAAAGGAAAGTGATTGCTATAGCAATTAGCTATGCAAAATGACAGACATTACAAGACAGTCAACGAATTGAACACTGATTTAAACAAAGAATAAAACTATCATAGAGCCAATCATATCTGTAATACATTTACCAGACAAGAGCGACTGTATATGGCACCTTCTTATAATTCTGTACAAGAAGGTAAAGAGGAAAAGAAAACAAGATACAAAGATAAGGTAAAATATGTACAAATTAAAGCTATTTCATTGCCACTTGCTGCTTTAATTTGTATATTGTGATAACAGGCATTTTAGCAGGTAAATATAGGAGAAACATGCCAGTCATTTATATGTGCTACACTTGCTGCAGCCAGTGGCGATAACACTATAGCTGAACATTGATCTTCAGACATGTTTGGAGGACTTTTAAAAAATATTTTACCCCTCATATTATTTATGCAATGAAGCCTAAATCGGTTTAAAAAAAGCTTATCACATAGATATATATCTTTGAAACATGGTTAAGATAAAAACTAATTAAGGCCTTACACTTTTATACTATGAAATGTAAGACTTTTAGGATCTGTGGCCACTTTGCTTATGTACTACCATTATCCCAAATGTAAAAAAAAAAATAAAATACTCAGATCTACTGAAGCTATTTTACCTTTAAGGGATCACAAGTAGAAAAGACCACAACTCCCATGATTCCACACTCAGTCATGCTGTCATTAAAATACACACCCTCTAGTGGCCAAAATTACATACCGTTCCAAAAACAAAAAAAAGATTGCAGCTTGAATGATCTGACAGCCATATTAAGCAGTGTTGCAACATTAATATTTGACCATATGTCAGTAGCTGCATCTCCATCCACCTATTTTCATGCACATTTTGGATTATCGCAAAAAAATATATAAAACCCTGCATGGAAAAGCCAAGATGTGCATACACTTAGAAAATGCACATAAAAAGATTCAGCGCACAACTGAGTAGGATAAACTTTACATTTATACTTATATATAACTTTACATTTACTAACTACATTGGAAACGCATTTAGTGAATAAATTCCAGCATGCACATAAAAAAAAAAGTCCTGTGATTTTGCTTCAACAGATTACGTGATAACAAAAATGGCGGAAAGTGACAGGTATGTTGGGTAGATGATGAGCTCTGAACAGTTTTATGGCCCATTTCCACTGACCAATACAGTACGAGTCACCATTATCAGATTTGCGTTTCCACAGTCAAAAGGGTGCCAATAGTGGGTGTATATATACACGTATTATACACAATAATACTTGTGTATAAATGTTCATTACTAACCTTTCTATGAACAAGATTTAATTATTACTGCAGATCACTACATTCACGGTGTGAATTAGCCTACTGTAGCATCTGCGATTATATAAAATAAATAACGAAACGCAACAAACACATACAGACCCTTACAGTCTCTGATATGTTACCAATTACAGATAAACTACACACAGCAGACATTTAGTTCTTATTGGAGTTCAAAAACAACACACAAGATTTAGCCCACAGTCAGAGCAAACCTCTGTTTGTGTAATCTTCACCTGCACATGTAACCTCTGTTAGAGTAATTCAGCATTCCCTGTTCATAATAGTCCAAAAGGTGATGGTTTAGGTTGCTGAAACAATCATTTGCTGTGTTTTTTCCGACTTCTCCTTTGTTTTTTCGCACTTCACTCTAACGTTTGTCTGTATCTGAAACGATCGGATGTCGGAAGCACTTCAGTAAGCATGTGCACGTTATTAATATGAGCTCAAGAAGTTCATTTTTTCAAATACAGATGCGAGGTGAGCTCTCTAGAGAAAGTGAAACCGCTCGCACTTTTAGACAGCCTGGTAAAACAAAAACAGGACACTGCAGATTTTGTTCTTCTTGGCTTTGTGGCTTTACATCAGGATGATGACGAGGTTTGTTTGAGCTCAGGTCAATCATGGCTTGTTATTTTATGTATATATTATTACGGTGTAATGTCTCGGCTGTGTATTTAAAAATGGCGGTTTCTTTGTTTTCATTCTCCAGCTTGTGTATACACTAGTGACGTATCTCTGTGAACCAATAGCATTCAGCTGCACGTCTAGATCCGCAAACGGTACTAAAAAAGTTGTATGGTATGGTTCGCTTTTTGGTACCTTTTGACAGTGGAAATTGCCATAAAAGCATACCGAACTGTACCACTCAGTGGAAATGGGTCATGAAATGTTAAATACAAGAAAGAAGTGACAATAAAAAACATCAGCGGAAAGCGAAAATCGAAGAAGTGCAAGCGGATATGATACCCTGACTCCAAAAACAAGATGACATGACTGAGCTCATTGGGTTTCATCTACGTGTTCCAAGACACAAGTAAATAATTAATTACGGAAAATGGCCTTCTCCTTACACAGCAACGTCCATTTTTCTTTTGATATTTGGTGCCAGTTTATCAGGAAGTGATGATTTTGTTCTCTTGGACTTGTTGAATGGAAACGCATACATTTAATTTGCACCTTTGGATGGAAACATGGCTAGTGCTTTGTTGTGTTTTCGCACCTGTGAGGGAGAGAAGGGCAGGATTTTGACCGGCGTGCTCTTCGGGGTCATGGAGTCATTGGGGTCAGGCGAGAGGGCGATGCGGCGGCGACTGCGCCGGCTCAGGATGGATGGAGGAGTGGCTCCGCCGGGGGAGATGGGAATCAGCTCTCCTTTACTGCCCTTGCTGAGCTCCTGCAGAGCACTGCCCTCAAGACGAAACTGCAGCAGCTCCGAGCTCTGGCTCTCCTCTGGCAGGTCGAAGTCTGACATCGTACACCAGCCCTCCAGATCCTGCAGACATACAAACACTCTGATCAGTCCAATACTAACTTAAGAGGCCTACAAAGTAGGCCTGCACAATATATCGTTTCAGCATCGATATCGCAATGTGTGTACTCGCAATAGACCCTTTACACAAGACTGTTATGATGCGTTTAACAGTCATCAGCATCTTAATTCCTTTAAAATGTTTAATATTATTATTTTTTTTAAACGCATGAACATATATGTGTATAATATCATCTTCGTATTAAATTAAAAAAATAAGTTACCACTTATGTGAGGTGTTTGTAATGCAATGCAATGCATTCTATGGGGGCAGGACAGTAAATCTGACATTATTCTCTCTTCTGGCTGCCATTATCAGTCTCACACAATTGTTTTCCTTCATCTGAAACTCTTGATAACACCATTGTGGAGTTTTTGTTGAAAGATTGATTTGTTGTACTCTCCCACTCACTGTGCTCTGAGTTTACCAACTATGACAACTGGGAAACCCGCAAATGTGAAAAGGCTCTATAATATCACTTATCGCAATCATTTCTGTAATACAGAGCGCACAACACAAATTACTTATTGTGACTTATTGTATAGTGACTGTCTGATGATTAATCTGGCTTGACTCACCCCATCCATCAGCTCCATCACCTCCTTCAGTGTAGGAGCCGCTGATGGAGACAAAAACCCAGAGCTGTCCATCACCCACGTGGACACGTTGGAGTCTCCGCCCTCACTTTTGGGGCTCGTCGAAGCTTTGGGGGTTTTGGGAGAAGATGTTTTTTGTGGAGGAGCGGTGGCTTTCTCTTCAGGTTCCTGTCAACAAATAAGGGTGTATATATCAATTTGGGATGATCCAAAAGAAAAGAAGTTTGTGCTGATACCAATACAGATTTTAATAAAAGAAAAAAAATGTCCGTCCAGTTCCGATACCAATATTTGTTAATTACATACAGTTCTCTCCATTCAAGTAATGCAGTCATTTACAGTCATTTGAAGTGGATCAAAAAAGTTGATGAATATAGGCTAAAACTATTGAACAACACCCATTCTTGTATGTTGATTACTGTCGTTTTACTGAACAAGGATTGGATCAGTTTAACATTTAACTTTTTAACATTTTAAAAGGGACAAGATAAAAAAAATACAATATTATAACCTTCAATGGTGCCATTAAATTTTTGCTATTTAATATTTTCTAATTCAAATAACTTTTTTTGACAAGGAATATACAGTGGGTACGAAAAGTATTCAGACCCCCTTATATCTTTCACTCTTTGTTGTATTGCAATCAGTTGCTAAAATCATTTAAGTAAATTATTTTCCTCGTTAATGTACACACAGCACCCCATATTGACAGAAAAAAACATTCTTAAATGGCCCAGCCAGAGCCCTGACTTAAACCCAATTGAGCATCTCTGGAGAGACCTAAAAACAGCTGTCCACCAACGTTTACCATCCAACCTCACAGAACTGGTGAGGATCTACAAGAAGGAAAGGTATATGTATGAATTTTTTTATTTAATGCCATGTCAGCAACCAAATTCTTTTTCATGGCAGGAACATTTAAATAATAAATATACAAATAAAAATCAACAAACAAATGTACACGCAAATTAAATAAGATTTTCAGGGTTAATACATGATAAAAATTCTAAAATCCTTTCTGGTGTCACTTTGCTAAAAATGTCCTTAAGAGAGTTCATTTCATAAAAAATAGTCCTCTGGAATCATTAAAAGCAGGACAGTCCAGTAACATGTGTTTTATAGTAAAGGGAATTGTGCAGTACAAACACGGAGTACAGTTTTCACCTTGAAGCAAAAAAGCATTGGTTAGTCTTGTATAGGGGTGTCAAAATTCATAGCTTCTTCGATGCACCGCGATGCAGACACTGACAATTCAGTATCGGTTCAGTAATAATCATAACCGGTTATTATGTACTGACATCATTTAGCTTATATGCGATATGTTGCGGTAGCTTACTATGGGAGGCGAGCGCGATTATTTAAAACGCTCCAACTACTTAAAAACAAAACTCTGCACAATTTCGCGTGTGTGTTTGCTGGATAGTCTTTCACTGACACTAAAAGCAGAAGCCCCCATTTCAATGCGATTGAGAGACTGAAAGTAAACTCCATTTTTTCTCTCTCTCACTGTGGCCCATTTGACATGCTGGCATCACTTTTCCTCTCCTCTCGGCTGTTACAGCGATACTTCTGGATACAGACACGGGCGTGTGTTTGCAGAGTCTTCTCCACCGCGTCTATTATGGCTCAGCTGTGATCGCTGCTGCCGTTTATCAGTGTCACTCATCTGTGACGCAGCCCTTTCTGTTGAGCGCGTGACCAAGACAAGGCTCAAGAGAGCGAGCGGCATATTTATATTTGTTTATTTGCTATAAATGCTTGTGTTTTTTAAATGTAGTTTATATATCTGACTGTTTGTATTAAATTACAAAATTGTATTAGTATATAAATAGTATATAAATATATTTCTACATTTTAATACAAGAATTGCTGTGCTGTGAAGAAAATATAAAACTGCGTATGGAAAGCATCGTCAATGCACCGTGATATCGAATTGAACCGAACCGATGGCATGATAATCGTAACCGAACCCACACCTCAAGTCTTGTATACCCAATGGACTTTATATGATTAATTATTTATTTTCCAAATGTATCCCACTCCTCTTGCCACTTGTTTGAAATGTAAACATTAATAAAAGGTCTCATCTCTGATGGAGGAATTTAAGGAGGAAAGGCAGAGGATCCCCAAATCCAGGTGTGAAAAACCTGCTGCATCTTTTCCAAAAGACTGTATTAGATCAAAAGGGTCTACTAAATACTGAGCAAAGGGTCTGAATACCCAGGACCATGTCATATTTCAGTTTTTCTTTTAATAAATCTGCAAATGTCAACAGTTCAGTGTTTATCTGTCGATATGAGCTGCTGTGTGTACATTAACAAGAGAAGAAAAAAATTAATAAAGCTGCAATATAGCATAAAGTGGAAAAAAAAATTAAGGGGTTCTAAATACCCACTGTACTTAATAAACCTAACAAAAAATAAAGAAAGAATCTGAAAGCTGAATAAATATGTTTTCCACTGATATATGGTTTGTTAGGGCAACATTTTACAGAGATACAACTATTTAAAAAATCTAAAATTTCAGAGTTCAAAAAAGAAACTAAATACTGAGAAAAATCACAATTAAAGAGGTCTAATTTAAGTTCTTTGCAATGCATATCACTAAACAAGAATTATGTTTTGATATATTTATGCTATTAAAACTCATGCAATGTATTTCTGGCTTTTCCCACAAATACACCTGTGCAACTTGGGTTGGGGTGGTTGTTAAGAATGATCTGCAGTAATATGCATAAGGGTAATATCGTTTTTAAGTTTTCATGTGGTTGTACTGCTGAGTGTTGCTATTATGTGATTGTTGTATGGTTGTACTTATGTTACCAGTGTTAAACCTAATTTTCCTTCTGTGCCAAGCTAACTTAAGACTGCAATTACTGCAATTAAAAGAAGAAAAGGTCCTCATTATACCCGTTTTGAGCATTCGACAGGCAGTTCTTCACTGGCTGCATCACAAGAAATTTCCACCAGCAAAACACAAACCAGCAGTGAAATCCAAGCCTTCCTATTGGGTAATAAGGTTAGTCACTAGGCCTGTCACAATAATCAATATATTGACTTATCGTGCAATACATGGACACAACCTAGATCATTTTTGGTGACCTAAAATCAATCATCCATTAAGTTTAGATAAAAAAATTTGCTTCCATCTTCTCATCTCATCTCCACTGAAGGGGTCAGCAGGAAACTTTTTTACAAACAATGTCTACAAGTGTACTAACAAATTATCCTGAAAACTACTGACAGTTTATGAAAAAAAAAGCCATTTTACATGTCATTTTTTATCCTTTGAGTTTACGCTTATTTATATGCTGTTGTATAATCAGTTAATATAATAACAGGTATAAATTGGTCTTAAAGTGACCATCATCGTGCAGTTATTTCTAATATATCGCACAACAAAAATGTCTTCTGGTGACAGGCCTATTGGTGATAAAGTGATGCTGTTGTCTGACCTCTTCAGACAGCAGCTCTTCAGTGTCTGTTTGCTGGAGCACCTTCAGTGTAGTGTCCACACCAGAGTAAAACCCCGTCTCTACTTTACGCTTGATGGTGGAGTTCCAGTGGTTTTTCACAGCATTGTCCGTTCTGTGGAAAAGAAGAAAACACACTTAAAATAATATTACTTCAGCTCAGGGCTGTGCAAAATAATGACATACCTTGTATGGATGAAATAAAAAGTCTGTTAATTTATATTATGCTCTATTGTTTATTTTGTGATGTTGTGAAATACATTGTTTGATCATTTGGATGACTATAATCTTACACTCCACAACGAAGATGCAGACAGAAACATAAGTAACAACGCAGAGGGAATGCTGCATGCTTCAAAGCATTTCGCTTTTTGTTTAGGAATATTATATGCTGGGCCTGAAATTAATTATTAATTTTTGATTAAGTGTTTTACATTTCATTAATATTTATTTTATATTTCTACAATCTTCTACATCTGAAAGCACCAAAAAAACATGCTGATAACAAATCCTTAGTGCTGATTGAACATGTTTTGGTTTTCAAAAAATTCTTACCAAAACATTATTGGACTTGGGAGTCACAGCTAATATTCACATCATCTTAGTAATGTCTGCTACACCAAGGTTTTTCCGCTACATTAATTCCTCCATGGCGAGGCGCCACACCAAAATTCATCTACATTACAGCTTCTCATTCAAAACATTTTTATTTTAAATAGCAGGTTATAATTGCACCAAAACGTATGAAATAGTAAGTTAATTATAACAGCGCAAACTTTTCTGTAACAGCGCTGTGCGACTGCCTATAGGTGCGTGAGGCCAGCAAACACGGCGTAGCTTTCAGTTAAGATGAACACAGTTTCCATAATTATACTGTATAGATAAAGGTCTATGGCTCTGCATACAATGACTTTATCTGGCTGGAGTTTATAGCCGTTTCACTTTACTTCAGGAAGCATTAATGCTGCTCTGTAGGTCTATTGGAGACATTAATAAATATTCCTAGTAAATCTATTAAATGTTGGTGACAAACTCGTAATATAAACGCACTAATCGCACTTCAGCAGCGTTTATTTGAGAGCGCATCGCACAAGAAAATCTGCGCTTGAACAGCGTATATTTGAGGCAGTGCAAGAAGTTGTGCACAAACAGAGGAAATCGGAAGCAGATTCACATGCTCGTATTACATGAATGCGATACCGACCTGCAATACTGCGCTCATGACATTTGTCATTGAAATAACGCAGTAGGTAGTTGGTAGATTTGTCCAAAAGGCCTGCTGCCACAGCTGGAAAAATGCTAGAAGAAACACTGTACACGGTTTTAGAGATGTCATTGATTTATGACTATTAGAACAGTTATGTCCATACCAGTACCCTCATATGTTTGGATTCTTACTCATATGTATGGATCTCATTTCTCAAAAATGACTGATTATCAAATAGAAAGTTTTTAATATTTTTTTATTTTCCAATTTTGTCTGAAAATTGCGCCATTAAAAAAAAGTTACATAGATTTTCTGGCTTTAAAGGCATCAAAATGTGTATGTTTTCAGACAAAACAAAACAAAACAACACACACACGCACGGACGCACGCACGCGCACGCACACACACACACACACACACACACACACACACACACACACACACACTCTCTCTAATTAACTATAACAGAAGATCTTTTTGCGCTTCACTAAACTCGTCAGTACGTTTCACCTTCCAGGCAGCAGTTTTGCGATCTCAGCCCAGCGGTTTCCCAGCACGCGGTGGGCCTTGTAGATGATCAGATCTTCCTCCGGGGTCCAGGAAGACTTCTTGACGTCAGGATTGAGGTGGTTGTGCCAGCGTTCTCTGCACTGCTTCCCCAGACGCCCCTTCAGGTGTTTGGCCACCATCGCCCATTGCTTGTTGCCGTATTTTTTCACCAGCTCAATCACCTGCACACACAAAAACAACACCACATGTATGAGAAATACAGAATACACACTTTCTCACCTGTACAATCACACAGATGCCCTGACTGTTGGCATCGCTGCTTATTGATTTACTGAGAGAATTCTTATTTGTAAGGCCCAAAGAAAAAAATTGATATAAAAAAAATTATATATAGGTAATTCCTACAATCTGGAACCCTTAGTACAATTAAAAAGAAAATGGGAGGTGGAACTAGAGACAGAACTATCAGAAGATATGTGGCAATCCATTTTAGACAATATCCACTCATCTTCAATTAGTTTAAAACAGAGTTATACATTTTAAGGTAGTACATAGATTACATTGGTCCAAAGTGAAACTAGCCAAATTTAAGCCTAATATAGAGCCTAATTGTGACCGATGTAATATTGAGCCAGCTACTTTATCTCAAAATTGTTCAAAATTAAAGGATTTCTGGCAGCTGATATTTAAATTTCTCTCTGATGCAATAAATTCCTATAAAGAACCTGACGCCATAATTTCAATTTTTGGGATCACACCACAGTCCTTACGTTTTAACAAAACCAAGATAAATGTGAATGCCTTTGCTACGCTTTTAGCTAGAAGATTAATATTGCTGAAATGGAAGGAAAAACTCCCTCCAGTCTTTAAGCAATGGCTTATAGAACTCATACACCACCTGACCTTAGAAAAAATACGATATACTGTAGGAGGCTGTACCGATATGTTTTTTCTCATCTGGCAACCAGTTTTAGATCACATAAAAAAGATGGACCCTTCAGTCATTTTAGAAGAGTAGAACCTTTTCTTGATATATATATTTTTTTCCTCTTTTTTTCTTTTCTTATATACGAGTAAAATATGTTTTACATAATATTATTATTTATTTGTATTTTATCTTAATATAATTTTTTTTTATAGAACCTGAATGTATATATGTGCGACGGGTTTTGTTTGTTTGTTGTGTAAAAAAAAAAAAAAGTGAAATGTTATTTGTACTTTGTTTAATTTCATTTTTATTACATAAAAATACTTTTAAAAAATGATATACGTTTATATTTTATTAATTTCCTAGATTCCATTATATAGTTAAAGGGACAATTCACCCAAAACTGAAAATTCTGTCATCAATTACTTACCCTTTATTTGTTTCTTATTACTTACCCACTACTTGTTTAATAAGTTTCTTAAGATGTTTTGAAAAGTGTTGGAAACCTGTAACCATTGACTTCCATTGTATTTGTTTTTCCTACTATGGAAGTCAATGGTTACAGGTCTTCAGTTTTATTCAAAATATCTTATTATTATGTAATAATATATTATCATTATGTGCTCAACTAAAACTCAAGAAACTCAAAGGTTTAGAATCACTTGAGGGAGAGTAAATTTTCATTTTTGGGTGAACTGTCCCTTTAAATGTTCTTGCCCAGAAATTGTGATAGTAGATACTCATTGCAAAAATTATTTAAACAGCAATTATATTAAGCTTTTATATTTACAGACCCTAGCACTTTACTGTTTATTATTATTATAATATTATTTTCCAGATTTTTCCAGTCTTTTAATCGATTTGGTTACATTTAGGTCATGCATATACTTTAAATATTTTTTAAAAAGTAAATATTATACTTTAAATATCTAAAAGATTATTTAATAATTGACAAATGAGAATAATAAATTTGCATAATAAATAATAATAAATAAATAAACTGGTCAAACTTGAAATAATAAAATCAAAGTAGGACTGCAAAAAACTGGTTAAGAATATATAATAATAATAATAATAATGATAATGAAGTGATAGTCTAAATATTAGAGATAAAATAAAAACTAACAACAATTAAATAGTAATAATTTATTACTAATTAATTCATTAGTAATAAGTAGGCCCACACAGAATCTGCACACGCAGAAATCTGCAGATTTTTAGCCCATCATTGAGTCTATTTATTTATTTGTGTAAATTTATATTTATTCAGTTTTTTAATTCATTTCACTAACATTAGTGTGATATAATAACAATAACAGTAATATTAAAATGTTCATATGATTTATTTACAATACAGTTTGCAAAGTAATATTTTCTGTCTTTTAGTAGATTATTATTATACGAGACTTGCTTTGTTTACCAAATAAGTGGATCTAATTGGATTTCCACTGTAAACATTAAATAAAAGTTAAAAAGGTATTATTTTATATTTCAAATATTCAGTTTTTTAGTTACGATACTCCTAAAATCATTCCGAATAAATCCGCAGATTTCTTACAAAATTCTCAGCAGAAATAGCAAAAACAGTCTGGTAGATTCTGTCTGGCCCTACTAATAAGTAAACACAACATTTTCTACAATGTGTAAATCATAAGGGTGTTATATTCATATATAAGGCCACAAACTTTAATTTACATAAAAGAATAGAACAGAATAACATATACACTACAAAAATAGGTGGTGATATGATCCATTATTTCCACTGTTATCTCTACATTTTACCTTCTCATCCTCCTCCTTGGTCCAGGGTCCTTTGATAAGATCAGGATCCAAAACCTTGAACCAGCGATGCTGACACTGATGCTCCGATCGATTCTTTAACAACAAACACACTCTTACAGCATTTCAACATTAATTAGACACTCAAATGTTTAATAGACCAAAGCAAAAATAACATCTGATGAAAGTTTTCTGAATCCATGACCAAAGCAACACACTTACAGGTAAAAAGCCAGCGATGTATTTCCAGTCATTTGATCCAACGTTTAGCACCAGTTTACGCAGCTTATCATCCTGGGATATGCCAATGAACATATGAAATTAAAGATATGCAATATTTATTTATGTTTTAATGCCATATCAGCAGCATTGGCTATATTCATGAGAAAACCTATACTAAAAATACAATATATAAGAAGCAATCATATCAGTCTCTTAATAAACATTCATTGTACAAAAAAACGACAACACTGAAAAGAGTCATGTACTATCTTTTAGTCTGATCAATATTCTAAAATTGCGCCACCTTTTTAAACATTTCCTGAATAGGAACGTTCTCTAATATCATGTAAAAATACACATACTATTAAAATGTTTTAATCGCCAATATATTCATGCACAAGTCACAAATAGTTTTTTCTTTTTGTTTTCTCAATAAATGAGTGTGTAAGGGGTGGCACGGTGACACAGTGGTTAGCACTGTGGCCTCACAGCAAGAAGATCGCTGATTCAAGTCCCTGCTGGGTCAGTTAGCATTTCTGTGTGGAGTTTGCATGTTCTCCTTGTGTTGGTAAGGGTTTCCTCCGGGTGCTCCAGTTTCCCCCACAGTCCAAACACATGCGCTATTGGGGAATTGATCAACTAAATTGGCCGATGTGTATGTGTGTGAATGAGTGTGTATGGATGTTGCAGCCAGATCCGCTGCATAAAACATATGCTGGATAAGTAGGCGGTTCATCCCACTGTGGCGACCCCTGATAAATAAGGGACTAAGCCGAAGGAAATTCTTAAGGAAATCATATTTACATGTGATTTCAGACCGAATACTCAAAGTACCTTTGTAAACGATATAGGTAGCATATCACAAGCTGTCTCTGAAAGAATGTGTGAACATAAAACCTCAATACCCAACTTTACCCCAATATTGTTTTGATTCTGCAATTAGAGAAATGTGTTTACCTCCTCTTGTGTCCACTTGACTTTCACCTTCCCACAATCTCTCTGGTCAGCTACATCAGAGTCTGTGTCCTGACATAAGGTCTCCTCCTCATCCTCACTGTAACACACACTTACACGTTAAACAACACTGACCGCAGATCAGCAAACACTGTCTGACACCATTGATCAGGGCTCTGTGTTTGCTAAACAATGTTCATTAACACCAGTGGAAGAAAACAACACTTTAACGACATAACAGTTCACAAAATAATACATTAACCCCCTGAAATGTGCTTTGTATAATAAAAATTAAAATATGATAAACATTCAGAGCTAATATCTCGAGCTATTAGCAGCTCGGCTAACATTAACAACCCTTGTCATCAAAGTATAACGCACTTTTCTCTGTCTTAAAGCTAAATGTACAACTTATAATAGTTTGTGATGCTGAATAACATTGTAAATCTACCTGAGCATATCTTTATTATGCTAATATTGTAATAGTTTATCGGTAACCAGCTCTCTTTGTGCTATTAGGCGGGGTTC
Organism: Danio tinwini; assembly: GCA_903798205.1. Lineage (NCBI taxonomy): Eukaryota > Metazoa > Chordata > Actinopteri > Cypriniformes > Danionidae > Danio > Danio tinwini. The sequence continues at coordinate 1,629,528 of CAIGQZ010031698.1, read as the reverse complement.
AATGGATCATTCACAAACTTATTGTGTACAATCACCACATGTATAGTTAAGTCAGTATGCTGAATACACTTCTGAGTCTCATTTATAGCCCAAAAGTAAATCTCCTCTACACATGAACAATAAACATGTACGAATAATAAACTTAGTGCACTTACCCGCGCGCCCACCAAGACATTTCCCTGATGTTTGATCAAAATACGCCAACAACACAGACCTTTATGAGGACACACTGAGTCTCGAACACACACATAAACTCATGTGTGATGCTAATTAAACAGTCGGACAAATTAAGTAAAGAGTTTCACTAAAACGCGCACAAGAGCTCGCAGCTAAACATCCACTGCTGCGCGCCCAAGTTTCTATCTCGCGCTTCTTTTTCTCGTCCATTCCCGCGAGTGACGTAAAGCCAACACTGGCTGAACGTCACGCGCAAATGCGTGCGCGCGCGTAACATACACGGACGCGCATTTGGTCGAAACATACCCAAGTAAATATGTTGATGCATTAATTTTTCATATATTACAGATTTATCCCTTTAATAGCCTACATCCTCAAGGCTAACATATATAGTAGCCCCAAGGTTAACAATATAACAAATATTGTGAGATATTAAAGAGATAGTTCACCCCAAAATGAAAATGTACTCACTATTTACTTAACCCCAGATGGTTTTAAACCTTTTATGAGTATTGTTGAACACAAAAGAAGATATTCTGATATACGTTGACTTCCATATATGAAAAAGTAAACACTATAGAAGTCAATGGTTAATAATAATAATTAAACTAAACTGATTGACGATCGATGATTTTGCGTGAACTGCCCCTTTAATAGTCTATTACTGGTATTTCTGACACTCCGTTTAAAAAACTTAATTACTAAAAGTCGTAAAAAACACGATTTGATATGTAATAATTAAACTTGAACGTTTAAAGTATGACATTAAGTATAAAATGTCTTAAATTACCAAAGAGTGTTGTTAAAATTCTGAATATGTACCAGAGGTTTCGTTTAGATTGCGATTTTTGTTTTACAAAATGGCGATCAAACTCAGAGCAAAAAAACATAACTAAACTTTTGGGAAAGGTTTATGTCTCCACTAAAATGACAAATATGATCAAACATTGTGATTATGGACGTGTTTAGTGTATTTATCCACTGAAAAGATCCCCTTTTCCCAAAAGCCTGAAGAGCTAATGAGCTAAATGAGCTAATCATGTTCAGCTATAAATACAAGCTGAGTCTAATTAACTCCACACATTTCTAATGGACGCAGGACGGGACAGACCTGGTAAAAACAGACACACAACAACATATATATATATAATGTTGAATTTTTTGCAATAATATTTGCTATAATAAGCTGCTAACACATTTAACAGAGCTCTTACTGGTGCAGGTGTTGCATAAAAATGCTTGATTTTTAATCGAGTGTTTAAAAAGTGCTGAGATTTTGGATAATGTGCTTTATATAATGTTACTAAATGGGTAATTATGATCTCCATGTTTTTTACAATTAATTTTATTATGTTTTACCTGCACCCTTTGCTTAAACACTGGGAGAAGACCAAATGCATGGGGGGATTATTGCTTTGAGTGAAAATGCACGAAATTAAAATAAATATATATTTAAGGGGGACGATGACACGTTTAAGATGCAAGTAAATGATTTAATAAGAGTACATAACCGCACGCTTGGGGCAAACATGCCATCAAAAACATTCCTTAGAGAATACTATAGCATCTGATATAATGTGAAGTATGCATATGTAAGTAAATGGTGTAATATACACTTGTGAAGTTCTCAAATTGACCTTGAATGTGCTTGGGGGGGGGGGGGCACACTTAAAGAAATAGTTCAAACCTTTGGGTTTCTTCTGTCGAACACAAAAGAAGATATTTTGAAGAAGGCTGAAAACCAATAACCATTAAATTCCATGAAGACAAATACTATGGAAGTCAGTGGTTGCAGGTTTTCAACATTCTTCAAAATGTCTTGTGTTCAACAGAAGAGACTCAAAGATTTGAAACAGAGTAAATGACAATTTTCATATTTTTGTGAACTACCCCTTTAAATTTGACTGATGGGACTATGTAGTATTTCTGACACCTTTTTAAAATGTAATTACTAAAAGTCAATTCAGTTCATAAAAAGCACTATTTAATATATGTCATAATTAAACTTGAAGGTTTAAAGTATGACATCAAAGTATAAAGTCTTAAATTAGCATAGAGTGTTGTTAATTATGAATTTGTAGATTCGTTCAGATTGCGTTTTTTTTTTTTTTTTTAAACAAAATGTCATCAAAATGGTTAAAAATGGTCATTTGAAAGGGTCAAGTTATGGGAGAATTTAGAAAGTGCAATAGGAAAGTGCTTGAAAAATGCTTAAGGTGATAGTTCACCCCAAAATTAAAACTGTACTCACAAAAATGGTTCCATTACTTTATTCTTTTGCACACTAAACACATTCTGAAGAAAGCTGGAAAGTCGATGGTTACAGGTTTTCAACATTCTTCAAAATATCCTCTTGTGTTCAACAGAGGAAAAACAATGGTTTGACACCTATAAAATGAGCAAATGACCGTTTTGATTTCTAGGTGAACTGTCCCTTTAAATTTGACACTGAAAAGGTAAAATTCTGAAAAATTTAAAGTGTAATTAGGAAAAATGCACAAATTTGACAATAATAATAATATAAAATGCATAAACCCTTGTTGATTTTGACAGAGCTAGCCAGAAGCTATGAGGGCCCGTCGTGGTCTGACTTTGACCGAGGTTTTTGCACAGACCAGAGTCTCTCCATATCGACAGCTTCCTCCGACGGGCTCCTGAAACCAAACAAAGGCATCGTTCTGGAGTATTCCGAGCCCAATCCTGTGGTCCCTCCATCACTAAACTTCTCCACGGGTCTCCTATCTCCACTGGCGGCCCTCAGTAAAGCTCTTTCTCCAGGAAACGTCATGAACGCTGCGCTGAAGAGCCCAGTGGAAGGTAAATCCTCCACGCCCTATGAGAGAATGCGATTCCAGAAACCCATCCTGGGGAACTCGCTGGACCTCTCCTGTGTGGATCTGACCACCTCGCACCCTTGCTGGGAGGTGTCTCTGGTGAAGGCTATACTGGAGAGCCCAAAGTCCTGTTTGGAGTCTACATGGAGCCCCATAAACCCAGCTGCAGCTCCTGAAGCCTTGAATGTGTGGTCAGGAGGGGTTTCAGAGGATCTGCAGAAGTCCTGGAGGGAGATGATCGGTCAGTCTGCGGTGATGCCGGAGCTCAGGGAGGAGCAGAGCGCATCTGACTTGGCCATTTGATGGATGTGCTGTTGTATGCATGCATGTGTGTGTTTGATGCAAGAAAATATTTCGGTGATGAATTTGTTCTATTTAAAGGGACAGTTCACCCAATAATGAACATTTCTCACCATTTACTCAAGCGACTATAAACCTCTGTTGAACACTAAAGGTGATATTTTGAAGAATGTTGGTAAAAAGACAACCATAGTAGGAAAAAAAGATGATGCTATCAAGATCAATAGCTGTTTCTTTTAGCATTTTCCAGTATATTTTCCTGTGTGTTCAATATATGAAACTATGTAAATGACCATTTAAATTTGAACTGTGCCTTTTAATATGCTAATGAATTCATGAATTTTGTTAATATATGAATATTACAAGTGTATTTATATGCAATTATTTCTCATTAAAGAAAATAAATATTTTTAAGTTGCACTAATACTACTTCAGTTTGCAAAGAGATACTGTGCGCGACAAAGCGGTTTCTCCAAATTAGTGATCAATATCTTCATTAAAGGGACAGTTCACCCCCAAAAAAATCTCAACATTTACTCAAGCAGCTGTAAGCATTTATGAGTTTGACTTCTGTTGAACACAAAACAAGATATTCTGAAGAATGTTGGGGTTGGGGGAGGGGTTTGGACAAGTGCAGGAGTAAACAAAAGACAATTTATATTTTTAGGTGAACTGTTTCTTTAATATGCTAATGAATTCATTGCACTGATGAGTTTATATGTTTAATTATTACAAGTATATTCATATGCAAATGTTTTTCTTAAGAAAAAATAAATAAATAGTTTTTTTTTTTTTTTTTTTTGAAGTTGCACTAATGCTGCTGTGGGTTGCAAGGAGATCCAATGGAACGAGTACAGTGGGGGAAAGTGTGCATTGAAACTTTGATAATGCATTATACAAAGCAGTTACTCCAAATTGGTGATAAATGTGATCTTCATTAAAGGGACGGTTCATCCAAAAGTGAGTATTTCTCAACATTTACTCAAGCAGTGGTAAGCTTTTATAAGTTTGTCTTCTGTTAAACACAAGACGATCTGAAGAATGTTTGGTGTCCAACACCTTTTTTTTTCCCCCAGCATTTTTCAGCATTTCTTCCTTTTGTGCACAACAGAAGAAAGAAACCAGTTTGTGGTGAAGAGGGATTAAATGATGATAGAATTTAGACTTTTGAATGAACAGTCCCTTTTAATATGCTAATGAATTCATTGCACTCACAAATTTGTAAATCTATGATTATTACAAGTGTATTTATATACAAATGTTCTTTATTAGTAGTAATTAATATAGTGTTGATTTTTTTTATTATTATTTGCACTAATTTAGGGAGTTTAAGTTTTGTCATTATTTACTCCTCACGCTTATTTCAAACCTTTGACTTATGCTAAACACAAGAGAAGATATTTTGAAGGATGCTGAAAACCGGTAACCATTGACTTCTGTTGTTTTTCCTATTATGGAAGTCAATGGTTACAGATTTTCAGCATTCTTCAAAATATCTTTTGTGTTCTACAGAAGAAATACAAAGATATCGAGGGTGAATAAATATTCATTTTATTCAGTTTAAGTGCTTTCATTATTTATTCATTTTCCTTAGGCTTAGTCCCTTTATGCATCAGGGATCGCCACAGTGGAATGAACCACCAACTATTCTGGCATGTTTTATGCAGCAGATGCCCTTCCAGCTGCAACTCAGTACTGGGAAACACCCATACAGACTCATTCATACACAACGGCCAATTTAGTTAATCAATTCCCCTATAGTGCATGTGTTTGGACTGTGGGGGAAACCGGAGCACCCGGAGGAAACCCACGCTGGAGAACATGCAAACTCCACACAGAAACGCCAACTGGCCCAGCCGAGGCTCAAACCAGCGTCCTTCTTGCTGTGAGGCCACATCGCTAACCACTGAGCCACTGTGTAATGAGTTATTTACTAATTTACCACTGAAATCACTTCGTATTACAGTATTTAGTCTGACGTAAATGTAGTTATTTAACATATTAATAATAATTCCTTACATTTATAAAGTGCTTTTCCGGACACTTAAGCGCTTTACACATTGGGGGGAATCTCCTCATCCACCACCAGTGTGCAGCATCCACCTGGATGACGCGACGGCAGCCATATTGCGCCAGAGCGCACACCAGCTGATTGGTGGAGAGGAGACAGTGTGATGAAGGCAATTAAGATATGGGGATGGTTAGGAGGCCATGATGGACAGATGCCAGTTGGCAAATTTGGCCAGGACGCTGGGGTTAAACCCCAACTCTTTTGATTTTTAATGACCACAGAAAGTCAGGACCTCGGTTTAACATATCATCTGAAAGACGGTGCTCACTGAGCAGTATAGAGTCCCGCTCACTGAGCAGTATAGAGTCCCCTTCACTGTACTGGGACGTTAGGACCCACACAGACCGCAGGTTGAGACCATGAGAGAGTTGCAACATGAAAGTTAAAGTTAAGTTAAATATACATAAACATGCATTTGTAGTGCAGAAGCCCAAATAGCAATTTGGACACCAGTGTGTGGATATACAAAAGCTCATATTTATTGACAAAACTCTGTTACAAGAAAGGTTCATTCCTTAAACCATAGGCCTGAAAAGTTCATAATTATAGATCTGATCAACCACACCTGATTAATCTTGCACCGGTAGTAATGTGTTTACAGCTCCACTGCAGATTGAGTCTCTATAATGCACACGCAAATCTCATAAATAAATCCTCCTGAGCTCCTGCTTCAGTACATGTTGAACCTGGCTTCTGCTGTGTCGACATCGTGCTCCTTGAGGAAAGAGAAAAACAGCAGCGTTACCACACAAACATGTTAACATTATTGACTCTCATGACTCACCGATTCCCATACAAAGAATCGGCGGTTCAATCCCAGCTCAGACCGGGTTGGGTGCAGTAGGACCCGCTGTGTATGGGAGTCAGTTGCTGTAACGAGGAGGAGTGGGCACTTCGCTAGCAGGCCTCCTTTACACTCACCCCCAAAAACCTCACTCCCATCCCGGACGAGCCCCCACAAGTAACAAAATATAGCATGTGTTCAACTTACTTCATTGAGTTTCTTGAACTCCACCACTTGGAAGAAGACGTGCTCCAGTATGTGCTTGGCATCTCTTTTGTCTTTGTCCAAATTCCCCGTCACCCCTAAGATATCTCCACATTTACGTACGTAAAACTCAAGATCATCGTCGGTACCTTGAGGAAGAACACACATCCGTGACTGAAGACCACAAACAACAAGTACACTGACACACACAACAACATTAAAGAGACAGTGCTGTCATTTTCTCATCCTCCATTTGTTCCGAACCTGTTTGACTTTCTTCTACAAGGGAAGATTGCTGAAAATAAACAGCCATTGACTTCCAAAGTATTTTTGTTCCTTCTATTGATGTCAATGCTTCTTTCCAACATTCTTCAAAATATCTCATTTTGAGTAAAAAAAAATTATTTATTTGAGTATATGATTACGAAGTTAGGGCGGCACGGTGGCTCAGTGGTTAGCACTGTCACCTCACAGCAAGAAGGTCGCTGGTTCGAGCCTCGGCTGGGTCAGTTGGCGTTTCTGTGTGGAGTTTGCATGTTCTCCCCGTGTTGGCGTGGGTTTCCTCCGGGTGCTCCGATTTCCCCCACAGTCCAAACACATGCGCTAGAGTGGAATTGCATGAACTAAGTTGGCCGTAGTGTATAAGTGTGTGTGAATGAGTGCGTATGGGTGTTTCTCAGTACTGGGTTGCAGGTGGAAGGGCATCCGCTGTGTATAACTGTGATATGCTGAATAAGTTGGTGGTTCATTCTGCTGTGGTGACCCCTGATGAATAAAGGAACTAAGCTGAAGGAAAATGAATGAATGATACTAATGAGAGTGTTAAAGACTCACATTTATTGGAGAGCTGAGCAAGCCTGACTTTCTCAGAGGAGAAGGTCTCGTCCAGATCAAACAGGTCCAGCATTGGAGGAGGAAGGTCTCTAAAGGCCGGCTGAAAAACCTGAACACAAGACAAACACACAATCATATGGGTGTGTGTTACAGAAAGTTCCTAATTTAGGGGTGCGTTCACATCTGTAGTGCATTCCCTTTGGTCTGGATCGAGGTTAAAGGTCTTGTGAAATTAAAATAATTTTTTTTAGATGTTAGTTTCAGTCTGTTAGCTTGAAGGATATCTATATACAGTACAGATATATAAATACAAGATACCTGTTTGAGCTGTTACCGTCTGGTCGATGCTACAGAGCACCAAGCACAAAAACAGATAGACACAGGAAAAGTTTCTTTCCTCAGGCCATCTACCTCATGAACAGTTATATATTCTCCTACTGTGCAATAAACGTGCAATACTTTCTCATACGCACTTGTACACAGCACCTTATAACAATATACAATGCAATACTTTCTCCATTCACATTGGTACACAGCACCTTATAACCTGTATATTTACAGCAAATCTGTACATACAACTCAACATCCAGATCTTTTTGACTGACTGCATCTCTGTTTAATGTTTAATGCCTTTTCTTTTCTCATATTTAATTTTGTGTTGTCACTCGTCACTTTATGTACACTGGAAGCTTCTGTTGCCAAAACAAATTCCTTGTGTGTGTGAAGCACACTTGGCAATAAAACTGATTCTGATTTCTTTAACATACAGTATCCTTTAACAATAGTATGGAGGTGCACTGCTTGCATATGGTTAATGCATTTTTTTGTAGACTCACGGCAGGCTGCAGAGGAGGCAGAGGAGTTTCAAACTGCGGTGTGATCAGCTGGAGAGCCTCATGCTTGACATTCAGCTGCTTGTAAGCACTGAAACAAAGATGTGACATTAGGTATGAATTATTTGCATGCTAGTCTTATTAGCAAAGTACACAAACATATCCTTTTTTCCTTTTCACAGGCAAAAATTAAAGGGATAGTTCACCTAACAATGACAATTCTGTCATCATTTACTCACCCTTTAATTGTTTAAATGTTTTAAGAGTTTCTCACAAAAGCAGATATTAAGCTGGAACCTTCCATAGTATTTGTTTTTCCTACTATGGACGTGAATGGTTACACAATGTCAGCCTTCTTGACCCATGCGGTTTATGAAATATGAGAGAGCTCCCAGATTTCATCCAAATTATCCTTATTTGTGTTATGAGGACGAACTAAGGTCTCAAATTACATGAGGGTGAATAATTAATAACAGAATTTCCATTTTTGGGTGAACTAATCCTTTAAAAAAGGCCTAGTCCAAGTTTAAGCTAAGCCCAGAATGTAAACCCAGGCCTTTGTTTACAAACTCAAGTTTAAAGTAGGCTGGGTAAAGATTAATTGCATCCAAAATAAAGGTTTTGGACATTAGATGTGTGTGTATTAGATATATTTATTATGTATATGTAATCAGGGCTTTACATCAACACCCGCCAAATGCGGGTGGATTTCGGTTGTGGTGGGTTAGACAGACACTCCCACTAGCCACTTTGGCTGGCTGAAACTCATGTTTAAATGGCCAGTGCTGGCTCGCCGTCACTACAGATTAGACTGTTAGTTTATGACCGTTTGTCTATATGTGTACAAATGTGATCTTAGAATCGAGAAGCAGCACGACTGACAAATACAGCTTTTCGCACAAGCAAAAGACAGCAGGTGAATAACGAATGGGAGGATCATGCGCATGGTGAGACAGGCTTTCCTCACTCACTGACGAGGGTTTAGTGTTGCACGCACAGATGATTTGATGCGCGCAAGTGTTTAAAAGCTCCTGTGCCATTTCCTCACTCGAAGCAACCGTGCCTGGAAATGAAACTAGTGCGATGCTCGTGCACCCACAGTCCTTCAAGGGCTGGAGATTCTTTGTAAGCAGCAGCGGTTGTTGACGCTTTCGCTTTAACTATTCTTTAAACAGATTATTAATTGACCTAACATTAACAGTGTGCGCAGCATCATCCTCTCATTATCACACACAGAATGTTACCTGCTTTCTTTTGCTTGCTGTTATTTTTGTTAATATAGTTTAATAATCATCCTGTACATTAATATTGCTTTAATATGTTGTTGTATGCATAGTTAACTGGTGATCTGGGAGCCAGAACAGACCACTGTGCATAGTTTTAGATGCGTGAGTGAGAATATATATGTTTTAATTGTCAGCTGTTTTATTAAATAAAAAGTGAACGTATACTGCAGTATTTTGCTTGTTTTGAGACATTATTTAAAAATTGTGGCAAGGAAATAATTAGTTTGGTGTGGCCAGAAAAAAAGAAAGATAAAACCTTATTGTGTTGAGCCCTGACAAGTCCTGTGAAAGAAAACTTATTGCAATGTGACACTTTTTTTATGATAGCATAACTCATTTGCTCATGCTCATTGAGTAAGCTCATACACTAAAAACAGTGAAATAAACGAGGAGGCAAGTGGAAAAAACAAAATCTAAATGAAGTAATTTTAGCATGCCAAAGTCAAATTTATGCATATAAAATATATTTTACCAATAACAAAATTGTAGCTAATGAAAATGGCGAGTGGCTAATAACGGTGAAAAACTACTAGCCACAGTGGCTGGTGATCAAAAAAGTTAATGTCAAGCCCTGTATGTAATGCATGTGTATATTTATACAGTGCTCAGCATATAGCAGCATATAGGAGTACACCCCATCTTGTAAATAAATATTTGAATCCATTTCTCAGTGAATATAGACAATATATTTTGGTGCATTTGAACAAAACTGATTTAGTAAACAGATATATTTAATAAAATAATATTTCAGTCACATCTTTAGAAATAAAAAAATATATAACATTTAAATTCATGCAAAATATTGCAAAAAATGATAAAACTCCAACAAAAAAAAAAATTTTTTTTGCTTCTCTTGATTTTTCCTTTTTTTTTTCATTTTAATTTAATATTTTTCCCTAACATATAAGTTTGGACTACAAATTTGTTTGACATATCGTAAGTTATTTCATTAAATTAGCTCCAGATTTGGCTTCAGTACTGACTAATCTAATGTTTATGCACTAATATGATATTGTATAGCGTCCTATAAAAAAAACATGAATTTAAAAGAGAGATTTGTAAGGTATATGCACTAATATATGCAGAGCACTGTATATACATAATAAATATGCATAGTACACAAGCCAAAAGTTTTATATTGGATGCGATTCATTTTTGGCCGGCACTAGTTTCAAGCTGAAAGTTTCAGTGTTCACGTTGAATGCATGTCTGTATGTAATATATGTGAGAGCAGCACAAAGACGCCTCTTTCAGAAATGTTCATGTAAAGTGCAGTTCTCACTCCAGGACAGAAGGAAGAGTGTTTGTGTGCAGCTTTAGCAGGGACATGTCGAAGAGAGATGTGAAATCTCGCGGGTTCTCGTCTCCCTCCTGCAGACACACTCTCAGGCGCTCAGAGAGACTCCCGGTGTCCGGCAGCATCATGTAGTCTGTGATCTGGAGGAACGAAGAGCAAGTAAACACTGAGAAACAATGACACTTCACTGCCGTGCGGACCGAGCAGAAACAGCACTGTTTGAGAGTCTGAGGTCACAGAGATTTGATTAAAGAATCGCATTTATTATTTTAGGCATACAAAGTACTTTTATTTTTACATGCAATAAAGGATGCATTAAATTAATCAAAGATAAAAATAATAGACATGATTTTAAATTTATACTTTTAATTTGAACTTTCATTAGCTTATAAGAATTTAAATAAATCATTAAATAATTCATTTTCTTATGGCTTAGTCCCTTTATTCATCAGGAGTCACCACAGCGGAATGAACCGCCAACTTATCCAGCATATGTTTTACACAGTGGATGCCCTTGCAGCTGCAACCCAGTACTGGGAAACACCCATACACACTCATTCACACTCACACACTACGGCCAATTTAGTTAATCAGTTTCTCTATAGCACATGTGTTTGGACTGAGGGGGAAACCGGAGCACCCGGAAGAAGCCCACGCCAACACGGGGAGAACATGCAAACTCCACACAGAAATGCCAACTGACCCAGCAGGGACTTGAACCAAAGTCCTTCTTGCTGTGAGGCCACAGTGCTAACTACTGAGCCACTGTGCCACTCTTGCATCCATTAAAGGATGCAATAAATTGATAAAAAAAATCTAAATAATAGACATGATTTTAAACATACTTTTAATTTGAGCATTCATTAAATAATCCAGATTTTTAAAATATATTTATATATTGTTTTTCCATTTACAATTTAAAGCAATGTATTACCCCCTCCCCTTCTACTATAAATTGAATTGAAAAAATGTAATAATAAATAACCATATATATATATATATAAAATGGAAAAAAGAAAAAAAAAAAAACGGTCAAAAGTCTGTTGTAAATTAACTAATAATAAGAAGAAGAAATATATATTATTCCAGATTTTCTGAGTTAACAGTAAGGGAACAAAGTGTCCCATATTTATATGTTATTAGGCTTGGCAACATCCAAAGAAAAAGAAAATATACAAAAGAGACCTCTTAATAAGCAATCTTGAATCACAAAACCTTCCAGATGTTTCAGAGTTACCAGTGAGGGAATACATAGTCTCATATTTGTTTTCATTTGATGTGAAGGGCTTGGTAACATCGACAGAAAAAGGTACAAAAAAATGAGAAAAATAAATAAATAAAATGTAATTTTTTAACACTGATAATAATCAGAAATGTTTATTGATCATTGTTTTGTATCTTTTATTTAACTTTTATGTAATATATTATTATTATTTTAATTAATGTCATGTCAGCTACACTGGCTATTTTCACGGAAAACCATTTAGACACAATACAAATTTGTAGTCTAATACAAATATAATCATTACAATTAAAACCACTGAAACAAAAAAAGCAAATAAGTTGTATCACATCAGATTTTACATAAATAATATATAGAATAAAAATTATTTTCTGCCTAAATTTTGCTAAACAATTCTTTAAGCGAGCCTAATTCATTTAAATAAAGCAGGTCAATTCAATAAAATATGCATAACTGAGAAAGGAATCATTTTACACATATTGTATGACCAATTCAACATCTGGCAAATATAATTGGATTAAATCTTGTCTAAAAATCTGTTAAAAATCTGAGGATGAATTTCGTATTATGTATTATTTGTCCAAGTGTTCCACTCTCTTTGACACTTTTTAAAATATAGCAATTCATAACCTTAGAATTATAAGGTTCAATCTGACATTTTTGTCAAAATTGAGTTCTTGACATATTCTTATTAATTGACAAATTATTTACATTATGAAATGTTTTTTTTCATAAGTTGTTTACATTTTAAGCTTTTTTATTTAAAAAGAAATGTTACACACATACTGTTTGCTATGGAATGCAAAAACTTTGAAGCTCAATATCTCAAAATCATTCAAAACGCAGATACAAGGTGACGAATTGATAAAAGACTGTTTCTTAATCATCAAATCATTACATTGGAGACTGCAGTAATGATGCAGAAAATTCAGCTTCACATCAATACAGGAAAGTACATTTTACTACACATTCACATAGAAGTCAGTCGAATTAAATTGAAGTAGTATTTCATAGTGTTTTACTGTATTTTTGATGAACAAAAGGAACATCTTCCAAAAAACAAATAAACAAGAATTATAGAATAAACAAGAATAAACCCAATTATTTACTTTATTGAGAATACAACGGTAATATGAAGGCTGATGTGGGTTAACAGGTAATCATGCAAAGACTCACCTCTGGGTCTTCTGCATCTATCTGGTTGAGATGAATGCTATCGGTTGTAAGCCACTGGAAAACAACATCCTGAAACATACACATCATATTCGTTTTAAAAAAATTAAAAATAAAAACACTACTACAATCCACTTTGCGGTGTTTTAGTGGTTTGGGTGGTTAAAATACTGAAAAGATTGACATTTTCTCAGTAAAGGCTGAAATAATAGTACATAATATTTCACTAGTTACTTAGCAAGATAACTAGGATAATTAGGCAAGTCATTACACAACAGCGGTGTGTCTCTAGAGCCAATCGGAAATTAAAAAATATCTTGAGGGGGCTAAAAATATTGACCGGTTTTTAAATATGTTTTTTTTTTATTCCAACCAAACTAAAACAAATAAGACATTATCTAAAATATAACATGAAAGACTGTGAAAACACAGTGGGTAGCACAATCGCCTCACAGCAAGAAGGTCACTGGTTTGAGCCCCATCATGTTCTCCCCATGTAGGCGTGGGTGTCCTCCGGGTGCTCCGGTTTCCCCCACAGTTCAAACACATGCGGTACAGGTGAATTGGATAGGCTAAATCGTCTGTAGTGTATGTGTGTGATTGAGTGTGTATGGATGTTTTCCAGTGGGGATGGGTTGCAGCTGGAAGGGCATCCGCTGCGTAAAACATATGCTGAATAAGTTGGCGGTTCATTCTGCTGTGGCGATCCCAGATTAATAAAGGGACTAAGCCGAAAAGAGAATGAATGAATGAATAATAATACATTCTTTCACTTCTGACTGCCTAAAATTTTCAGACTGCCTTCACGTGTAGTTCTGCAAATTTTAGACAGTCAGAATTGAAAGAATGTATTATTATTCATTCATTTATTAATTTATTCATTCTCTTTTCGGCTTAGTCTTTCAGGTGTAATTCTGCAAATTGGGGCAAAAAAATGAGTAGCATATTCCAACTTGCAATGACATGTTCATAACACAAACAGTGCGGGAGTTAGTAGAAGAACAAACTGGGTTACAGGTTTGCTGAAAGTGTAAGCAATTTTAAAGCTGTGATTATTCATGATGTGTTTGTGCACTTATTCATTCATATAGTTTCATATATACACTCAAAAAATGACATTTGACAACTACTCATTTAAAATGAGTTGAAACAACACAATTCCTGATTTTTTTCAACTCAATTGTTTTATGTTCAATTCACTTTAATTCAAGTTTTTATAAACATAATATTCCTTCATGTTATCCGAACACAATTTGATTGTGTGGAACCCAGGATTCATATAGTTTTTAAAATATATTTACAGTAGAAAATTTAATATCTTCATGGAACATGATCTTAATATTATAATGAAATATATTATAAGTAAAAATGTATTATAAGCCAAAAGTAAATTCATGCAACCTAAATCTGGTTTAGTGGTTTGTTTAGTGCATTTATTTATTTATTGCCACATCAGCAACTTATGGCTATTTCATAGTAAGATGAATATACATAAAAATATTACATGATAAAAACAAATTCATATTACAATAAAAAGTTACTAAATATATAAAATATAAATAAATAAAATTCACACCAAAATATTTTCAAAGTTAAATATGATTTTTCATTTCAATTTTTGATAAATAATTTAAGACTTTTCCTGGTGATACCGTTTTAAAAATGTCCATCAAATACTCTCTTATAAAAATTGTATCTAATTGTGTTCAAACTTTCACATTTCCAACAAAACATGTTTAATAGTAAGAGCAGCCTGGCAGTGATTACATGTAGGTGGGTCTTCGTTATTGAGTAAATACAAATGAGTCAATCTGGAATGTCCAATTCGACATCTAGTGTAGACAGTTTGATCATGCCTGGTCTCAAAATTACAATTTGCTAAATGTCTTTCATTTATTTTCGGGTTAATTTCATGTAATTTATTATTTATGCAGTCGTCTCATTCCCTTTGCCATGTTTCGTTTATGTTCAAATTAATTGTGGGTTTCAAGTCCTCAGGAGGAATTAAACATTCTGTCACTTTCAAGGAGATGGCCTGTTCTGCTGCTTCATCAGCCAGTTCATTTCCATGTAGCTCCATATGGCCTGAAAGCCAACAGAAGATGATGTTGAACTTCTTTTTTTCTAGTGTTGTCATTTTCTTTAAAATCATGGAAATTATGAGGTGATCACACTTAGAGGCTTCAAGTGCTTGAAGACAGGATTTGGAATCTGTGCAGATTAAGAAGTTACGGTACTGTGTCCTTTCCATTTGTTCTAAAGCCATATTTATTGCATAAGCTTCTGCTGTGTAAATTGAGCTATTCCTGGAATCCGAGTACCAAAGACATCATCTTTAAAAACTACAGCTGCAGTTACTCCCTTGTCTGTTTTCGATCCATCTGTATATATTGGTTCATGATGAGGGAGACTGTCTGTTATTTGTTGGAATTCTTGTTTGTATTCATTTGGGTGAGTCAAGGACTTCTTCTGTTTGGTTAAGTTCAATAAGATTCTTATTTTTGAGTTGCACCAAGGAGAAATATGGCTCAAATCAGGTAGTGAAAGCTTTTCTATATTAACTCCCATATTCTTCAAATGGGGTTTGTGTGTTTAGTGCATGTTTGAAAAAAAGAAGCATACTTTTAATAACTCATCATTATCTCACCATTATCCTGCTGTTCTCCTCCTTGTCTAGGTACTGATCACTGAACATGTGGCAGGAACCCAGAACGGCCAGTTTGCCGGCGTTCTGGATATAAACAGAGGAAAGAAAAGCAGAGGATGAAGATTCCCACAGGTCAGACTGAACATCAGCTAAACATCAGCCACTGCACACACACCTTTGAGTGGTGGAAGGCCAGAACAGGCCTGTTGAGTGGAAAACACACAGATCCAGTGGACAGAACTGCCACCGCTGGCTTCATCACATTTAACGTGGCCCCATAGGGGTAGACAAATGTAAGTGCCCTGTTTGATTCAATAAAACCACATTAGTCATGTGCCAAAATTCAATAATTCAGTATAGTGCTAATGATCATGCACAATATTGATAGCATAAGCACTTCAACATACAGTGAATAATGGTTTACTTTTTAATCTCTTTGTTTCTTTTAAAAATATTCAGAGTATTGTGTTTGCAGTGGTGTTTATCACGGCATTAAATGATTTATTGTCAAACATGAACATTTTCACATGTTAATCTGGCCTACGACATTGAAAATGCTCTAATTAATATCAGTTAATTTAAGACAGTGTAATGACAAATTACTTTGGTGATGCTAATTAATGCCTAATTATTTAATTTCTAATCATAATAGTTTTAATAACTCATCTCTAATAACTGATTTATTTTCTTTTTGCCATAATGACAGCCCATAATATTTGACTAGATATTCTTCAAGACACTTCTATACAGCTTAAAGTGACATTTAAAGGCTTAACTAGGTTAATTAGGTTAACTAGGCAGGTTAGGGTAATTAGGCAAGTCATGGTATAACAGTGGTTTGTTCCATAGACTATTGGAAAATAAATATAGCTAAAGAGGGCTAATATTATTGACCTTAAAATGGTTTAAAAAAATTTTAACTGCTTTTATTCTAGCCTAAATATAAAAAAAAATAAAATAAATCAAAGGGAGGCTAATAATTCTGACTTCAATTGTATGTATGTATGTATATGTATATATATATATATATATATATATATATATATATATATATATATGTGTGTGTGTGTGTATGTGTTTTATTTATATAAAACATATATGTATATCACACAAATTACATATAAATTTAAATATCTATGCAAAAATTAGATTATTATTATGTATGTGTGTGTGTATGAAATATACATGATAAATATATATAACACACACATATCTAATGTTAAAAACTTTTTTTTATTTTGGGTGCGATTAATCTTCACCCAGCACTACTAATAACATCATAAAATCCAAAGTTGCAATCGTTTTATCGAACAAACTTAATAACTAATAAAATCCAGATGTATGATTTAAATAACTTTAAGGGCACCTAGGTTACCCCTTTTTCCAGATTTAATATAAGTCTTTTGTGTCCCCAGAATGTGTCTGTAAAGTTTCAGCTCAAAACACCCATCAGATTATTGATTAGAGCTTTCACTAGATGGTGTTTTATAGTTCTCAATAGATTTTTGCTGTTTTTGTGTACTGCGCCTTTAAGGCTAGTCCTCCCCGCCCACCGTTTCCACGTGCCTGCCGCGCATGCCTCAGTCTCCGCCCTCGGCTGCCTCAGACAACTGACACAGATATAAAGGAGGCAGATCTCACGTAACGTTTGTGACAAATACTACAGTAAGAGCTTTATCAATGATTATTTGGTGCATTTGTTGTGTGGAGCTGCAGGATGAGTCACACATGATGTCGTTACAAAGTTCACGCACACACACAGCGCAGACACACGCACATACATACAGCGTGCGCATTTAGCTTTGCACTGTCTTTGCATGCAAATGTGACAGGATACAGGTTAATCTCCACTGCTGTATGGATATCTGTTACGATAATGTGCAAAATAAACCTGATTTAACGTCCACAAACCGTGATTTGAGGCGTCTTTTATTATTGTTCTGACACGCGGCTGTGCTGATGAAGTAAAGCTGAAGTAAATCGCTGTAATTCATTACACACATGCACTGTTTTAAAACATTTTTAACTTGTCAAACTCACTCTTGATCACATTTGATGATGATTGATGATCCTAAACTGAACACATCTTTTATTTAGGGTTGATTTGTGCACGTCCTGTCTTGTGGATATGATTACAAACGTTACTACGGAGACATGTTAATACGCAGCTGTCAATCAATATTGGTGGGCGGGGGGACCGCACTCCTACGTCAAGTTGCGGTCGGTCTCAAAATGGCTCCAATTGGTCCACCGTTTTTATGTTGTTAAATTGAAAAAAAAAAGCACTGAGTGTGTTTATATCAGCCCAATATGACGCTCTATACACTATACCTACACATATGTCTGTCCAAACAGCTTGAAAAGTAGATTTTTCACCATAGGTGCCCTTTAAACATTTAACTATAATATGGCTATTTCTCACTGCTCATTTTAATGCATTAATTAACATTTACTAATGAGAATTTTTTTGTAAAGCATTACCTATCCTTTTGCAATTTTGTTTCAAATATGTACTTATTCTAAACTTGTATATACAATAAAGCAGTATACTAAAGCATATTATAGTTATTATACCTGTTCAACTAACTTTTTTAAAAGCTTAGTTCAATATATGGATAAAAGCTTCAGCAAATAATTGCAACAAGAAAATTTGATACCAGCTGAAGTAAAAACCACATGCATTCTAACTGTAAAACCAATGCATCCGAATATAGTCCCAGTTTAAGCATTGCTTTCACAGTTACTAACAGTGATTATCTGCGAATGTTCATGATGACTTACTGTGAATTATTGCCTGTATTTTCTTCATCAATAACTCCTGTGACCACTTTACCAGCAGCACGGCTGATCTCCCTGAAAAAGAACATTAAAAACAAAAAACAAAAAAGATTAAAATCATGACTGTTTCAGCATAACCTCCACAGGAGAACTGAACACACAAACCTGTTGAGAACACCGTTGGACACAAGTGCTTCTTTAGGATGGAAATATTTGTAATAGACATTCCTTATTACTGCATCTGAAAACACAATATTCATTTTAGAAACAGCTCCGATATAACTTTTCAGATTGTGTGTGTGTTTTCTTTATTTTTGTAAAACATTTAATGATGTATAAGGATGTCTAATAGATGGAAACATTTCAACATTTAGAGGCTTAACTAGGTTAACTAGGCAGGTTAGGGTAATTAGGCAAGTTATTGTATAATGATAGTTTGTTCTGTAGTCTATCACAAAAAAATTTTGCTTAAAGAGGCTGATAATTTTGACCTTAAAATAGTTCTTAAAAAACTTTTAAAGCTTTTTATTCTAGCCAAAATAAAATAAATAAGACTTTTTCAGGAAGAAAAAATATTATCAGATATACTGTGAAAATTTCCTTGCTCTGTTAAACATCATTTGGGAAATATTAAAAATAATAATAATTTAAAGGGGGGCTAATAATTCTGACTTCAACTGTATATATTCATGTTGACGCTTTATGTTGTCTACAAAACAGTGGATTACTGGATAAATATTAATCAGATATTTAATATGTTGTCTTTAAAGGCACAGTTCACCCAAAAATTAACATTTCCTCAGCACTTCCTCATGCTCAAGTGGTTTCTAAGTCAAATATTTTTTCATCTGTTGATCACAAAACAAGATATTCTGAAGAATGTTGGAAAAAGCAGCCATTGACATCCATAGTAGGAACAATAAAAACTATGGAAGTTAATGGCTGTTTTTCCCAACATTCATCAGTATATCTTCCTTTTGTGTTCAACAGAAGAAAGAAACTCAACCGTGTCTGGAACAAGATGAAGATGTGAAAATAGTGCCAGAATTAATTTTTTAAGAAGAACAATCCCTTTCATCTGTTCAATGTTGTCTTACTTCAGAATAATCGCTTTGTTCAAAATAAAATTGGTTTATTATTTTGCACAGAATAATGCACAAAGTTGTTTTTTAAGTTTTAAAACACTTGAAAAAACCCAGCATCTTTTCAATGATCATAATTTTGCTTGAAATAATGAAACTGAAAACAAAGACAAACTTACCATTGTTAACCATAATGCCAAATTCTTCCAAGAGGAAGTTGATGTTAGTGTCATATTTCATTTCTCCTCCCTCTCCGAGCATCACCAGAAGAGCTCCACCACTGTCCAGATACTGCTTTAGAACCTCCAACTGCAGCACACGACAATACAAAAACACGTCACATCATCTGACAAACCTAAAGGGCAGCAATGTACACATGACAGTTGAAAGTATCGCACACTTGCGGCGCCGGTGTGTGTCACCTGATAGAAACTTATGTTTAGAATTCAGAAATGCATGCCTCTGCGTGGCACGACGCTGCTTGTCGCCGAACGGCGCTTCTGGTGTATGACCTGCTTGAGGCTATAACTAAAGGGCGTGCCGTTTACATACACCGGATGTGCCGTTTAGAGCCACTACACGGCACACCAGACGTGCACATTCACATGTTATTTAAAATGAAACTATTCAGATAACGCTCTGTGGCATGACAGAAATATGAACAGTGTCCTGAGCAGGGCGCGCGCGTCCATAGAGGCGACCTAGGCGGCAGAATAGTGAGCGAACCCCCCGGTCCTCACTTTCATCCGCTACAATGCGAAATGCATGGCGCTGCGCGTCGTTAGTTCATTATTTCCAATGGAGGGACGCGCACGTGAGGCAACGCGCTCGCTCCAGCTGCACCTAGTTAAGATGACAGGGAGCTTCTGTGACCGCGGGAAATGCAAACCGCTGAAGTTTAAGGAAGACGCAATGAAAAGTACACATGTATGCAAACCCACCAAAACTCACAAACACTGGCGGCGAGGAGAGCGATAACGTGGCGAATGTTGAGCCCAATGAGTCTTACATCTAAACATAGAGCAAGGGTGTTTCTTTGGTAACGTCGTTTTGACTCACACTGAAAATGGCGGACGTGAAACAACATACTGATGATATGGTAATGCGCACCTGTTAATCAATATTGGTGGGCGGGGGGACTGCACTCCTACGTCAAGTTGCGGTCGATCTCAAAACCGATCCAATTGGTCCACCGTTTGTGTTAAATTGAAAAAAAAAGGACTGAGTGTGTTTATATCAGCCCAATATGACGATCTATACACTATACCTACACATATGTCTGTCCAAACAGCTTGAAAAGGAGATTTTTCATATAAAATATGAAAGATGTTCAGATTAATATTTTTCTGATTCTATAACTCATGTCTTAAGTTTTTACTGCAAATGTTACCTCCGTAATGCTGGAATTGCTCATGGACAGTTCACCCAAAAGTTTTGTTTCTCTTGAACAAAATTAGAAGATATTTTGAACAATGCTGGAAATCTGTAACCATTGACTTAAGAGTATTTGTTTTTATGGAAGTCAGGTGTTTGGCATTCTCCAAAATATCTTCGTTTGTGTTCAACAGAATCTCGTAGAGGTTTTAGACCACTTGAGGGAGAGCGAATAGTGAAAACATTTTCATTTTGGGTGAACTATCCCTTTGTGTTTTTACACCGTGTCCTCTGCAGCTTCACCTCAGCAGCAGTGAACTTCTCTCGAGGACCTGTGGTGATCCACAGCTTCACTCCCTGGAGCTTCTCCAACGTCAGCTCCTCTTTAATGCTGACAGACACAAACAAACAGTTCATTGCAAAGTTATGAGTGCTCATTTAGTGATATATTCAAACAACAAATCATTCAAATCAATCATTTTTAATGTCTACAAATCAAACAAAAAACGGCCCATAACTATAATGTTTTCTGATATAAACCTATGTACTACAAAAAAATTGAGTTTTTACTGAGCTTTTGTCTTGTTTCTAGTCCAAATATCTGACAATTCTTAAATCAAGAAGCATTTTCTAGACAAGCAAAAAGAGTTTGTCTTGTTTTCAGAAATAATAGCTCACAGTTAAGTAAGTTTTTCCTTAAACAAGCTAAATTATCTAGAAAATGCTTCTTAATTTAAGAATTTTTTTTTATATTTCGACTAAAAACAAGACACATATATAAGCAATGCAATGCATTTTTGCAATGCAGTAGTCATCAACATTTGAAGTTGTAAGAAAACTATTGATAAACTCTCATTCATATACTTTCTTTTAAACCTTTTTGCAGTGGTGTAAGGTAACAAATTACAAATACTCAAATGACTGTAATTGAGTAGTTTTTCTCAGTAATTGTAATTTACTAAGTCGTTTTAAAAATGTGTATTTTTACTTTCCCTTGAGTACATTTTTAGTGCAGTATCGGTACTTTTTAGTCCACTACTTTCTTTCAACCTGCAGTCACTACTTTATTTTTCTTTTCTATGAGGATTCGAAAAATCAGTCCTGAGATTTCGGTCCAATCTAATCGCACATAGAAGGTACATCGCGAGTGTGTGTGTGTGTGTGAATGAGTGTGTATGGGTGTTTCCCAGTGATGGGTTGCAGCTGGAAGGGCATCCTTATATATGCTGGATAAATTGGCGGTTCATTCCGCTATGGCAACCCCAGATTAATAAAGAGACTGAATGAATGAATGAATGAATGAATGAATGTATGAATGAATGAATGAATGAAGGTACATCGCATCATAATGAACTACCTCAAGGCATTTTTAATTGCAGCAAACTGTTTGGAAGCATTAAAAGTGTCCAAGACTTGGTAAAGTAATTCCTCTTGATCCCAGCTTGTGTATATTGCATATTTGTCCATTGAACTTTGATGTGACCAAACATGAAAGAGTGCTGTTGATATTATGTTTGCTGGTGTATCTCAGTGGATAAAGGGGATGACCTCTTGCCTTGGAAAAATTAACATATTTTTTGAAAAACAAAATCCAAATATTTTGGTCTATTTGGGAAATATTCTATGACTTTTTGGAGAATCTAGATGGTGACTCTTTTTTTTGAACTGACAGACATTGAAAGTATATAGATTAGACAAATATGTTATTGCTTTATTTGCTTTATACATTAATATTATTATTTATTTATTTGTTTACTTTTTCTTTCAAAGTGTGTTAAGTTATTT
>CAIGQZ010031698.1:1580200-1606426 GCA_903798205.1 Danio tinwini | reverse complement strand
TATATATATATACACACATTTAATTTATTCATTTTTTTAATTTTTGGCTAAACTGAAAAACTAAACTTTTGTCAATTTGTATGACAATGTTTCAAATAAAAATTGTTGTTCAAAAAAAAAAAAAAGTGTCCAAGGCGATGTCCAAAATCTTAACCCAGAGACTGTTTAGATGCATGTCACTGATGAGAAGATGATGGATGTTTACTGTATGATGACCAAAATGGCCTTAAACACCCAGTAGGCATAAGACGTGACGTCAGATTGAAGTTGTACCCCAACGTCATGGGGACGTTGCATTTTGTTTGGGAATGAAAATCAGGTTGACGTCAGAACCCAACATCAGGCCAACATCAATGCCCAACTTTCAACCTAAAAATCAACCAAATATCAACATCTAATGATGTTACAGCTTGAGGTTGTGTAGATGTTACCACTATGACGTTTATGAGACATCATTCTGGTTGCCATATCTGAGGAATAAATGTCTTCAGACGTTTGACGTCAATATGACGGTTTAAGATGTTGGCTTGACGTTGGATTTGGTCACTTTCTAAAACAACCAAAAATCATCTAAATATTACCATCATTTGACGTCATTATTTGACATCAAAATAACGTTGTCCTTAGATGCTGGCTAAACTTGAATTGTGGTCACCTGACATGACAACCTAAATCTAACCTAATATTACTGTCAGAATGTAACAGAATGTTACATTTACACAAATAACATGTAAATGCATCAGCTTTTGACAGCGTAATACTCACTACTCTTGAGTACTTTTAAAAGGTCTAATTTTTACTCATACTTTAAGTAATATTTACAGCAGATACTTTTACTCTACTTGCATTACACTTTTAGGCAAGTAATGGTACTTTTACTTGAGTATGATATTTCAGTACTCTTCCCACCACTGCCTTTTTGATTAAACCCACTTTAAATGGTGCCTGCTGTATGTCTACACGACTCATAAAGTGTTTTTTTTTTACCTTTGAATCTTCCACTGAGCTCTGAGCTTCTTCTGTAAGGACTTGTATCCTGAGCTGCTGGTGAAAAGCTCTCTCTTGGATGCGTTGAAAACAACGATATTTCTTTGCTCTTTGTCCATGCTGCTGTATAATCAGGGTCAACTATTTACAGATCCAAACCCTGAAGACGGAGGAGCTGTTGTTTACCTTCTCCAATGTTAATACAATACAACGTTTCTAACACTTTTCTGCGCTTGTCGCTGTTCTTTGCGTCCTCGCAAACAAATATATTTGACAGATCAGTACTTTATCCAATCAAGACAACCCTGGCGTTAAATTAAAGCATAAGCAACATCTTTAAAACATGTATAAACTATAAATATTGTGGAGCATCACCGTTATGCTATAAGCTAGCAGGCTAACGCTAATCTCTGACGGTCGAATCCGTTAAAGCAGCGACCTTAAAAGTGCTGTAGGGAGTTATAATGATAGCTTACATCATGTAAAATAATGAATTTGTCTAAAAACGAACAAATTAATAAAAGTTTCCGCAGAATTCGACATGTAGCGGCCGTGAGCGATGCATAGTGGGTATTTGTGGACAACACAAGCGTATCCAGGGGCGCTTCCTCCATAGCAACTGCGTAACGTTACATGTGTAAATTAAAAGTCTAAGAAAAGCACGATAAATGCGCATTAAAGTAACCTAAAGGCGAGTTTGTTTAAATATATTAACTCTAATATTTTAATTCTTACTCCAGGAACAAAGGTCAT
Organism: Danio tinwini; assembly: GCA_903798205.1. Taxonomy (NCBI): domain Eukaryota; kingdom Metazoa; phylum Chordata; class Actinopteri; order Cypriniformes; family Danionidae; genus Danio; species Danio tinwini. The sequence continues at coordinate 1,604,686 of CAIGQZ010031698.1, read as the reverse complement.
GTGCGATTAGAAGAACATAAACGATGATGGCGTTACTTTGTTTACTTTTTTATATGAGACGCAAGTCAATTAATATCGCAAATAAAAAGACATGAAGTTTAATAAGTTAACAATTCATTCATTTTCTTTTCGGCTTAGTCCCTTTATTAATTTGGGGTCACCACAGCGGAATGAACCACCAACTTATCCAGCTGAAAAATCCAACTTAAACCAGTCTAAGCTGGTTGGCCAGCCTGGTTTTAGAGGGGTTTTAACCATTTCCAGCCTGGTCTTAGCTGGTCAGGCTGGGAGATGACCAGCTAAAACCAGCTTGACCAGCTTAAACCAAGCTGGTTTTAGCTGGTCATTTTCCAGCCTGACCAGCTAAGACCAGGCTGGAAATGGCCAAAAACCCTTTAAAACCAGGCTGGTCAACCAGCTAAAACCAGCTGGATGTTTTACACAGCGGATGCCCTTTCAGCTGCAACCCATCACTGGGAAACACCCATACACTACCATTCACACACACACACACACTATGGACAATTTAGCCTACCCAATTCCCCTATAGCACATGTGTTTGGACTGTGGAGAAAACCCACGCCAACACAGGGAGAACATGCAAACTCCACACAAAAAACACCAACTGACCCAGCTGAGGCTTGAATCAGCGACCTTCGTGCTGAGGCGACAGCACTACCCACTGCACCACCATAAGTTAACAACATTATTAATAATTCTACATCGGTTTATTACGTAAAAATCCACCAACCAATTTTGTTTATGCCCATCTTATATAAAAATGTCCCAAAATAAATCCATCTCGCCAGAACATCTTATGAGGATTGCTTTAGTATTACAGTATTTATATACGGCTTTTTATTCCATGGACATGACGTGAGAAATTATTTTATTTTTGGTGTAAACTACATTTATTAAAAGCTGTAAAGATTTATTATTCTTATTTTTTTTAGAGTCTTGTCAGAAGTCAGCAAGACAGTGAGTGGCTCAGTGGTTAGCACTGTTGCCTCACAGCAAGAAGGTCGCTGGTTCGAGTTCAGGGTGGGTCAGTCAGCATTTCTATGTGGAGTTTGCATGTTCTCCCCATGTTGGTGTGGGTTTTCCCCCACAGTCCAAACACATGCGCTATAGGGGAATGAACTAAATTGGCCATTGTGAATGTGTATGGGTGTTTCCCAGTACTGGGTTGCAGCTGAAAGGGCATCCGCTGTGTAAAACATTGCTGGATAAGTTGGTGGTTCGTTGCACTGTGGCGACCCTGGATGAATAAAGGGACTAAGCCGAAGGAAAATGAATAAATAATTGTCAGATGAAAATACATATTTTGGGTTAGGGTGTCAAATATTTTAATCTCAAAATAATTATTCAGCTGTAATTTCCAAGACAAAGTATGTAGAAGAATAGGCTTAATCTGATGAAGTACATGCTGTGTACAAAAACAGTCCTAAGCAGGTGAACTCGTCTTACTTTTTATACAAGTGAAAATTATACATGCAACTCGATGTCAGTGAAAACCAATGGACTGATTCATTGTTTTTATTATTAATGATAATACAAGCATTATCATTAAAGGGGACCTAGGATGTCCCTTTCACAAGATAAAGTCTCTGATATCCCTAGATGTGAAGTTTCAGCTCAAAATACCACACAAATGTTTTATAACTCTCTGAAACTGACCTTTATTGTGGTGTTTTGGTGACTGTTGCTTTAAATTCAAAGGAGAATGTGCTCTTTTTAAAAGAAGGCGGAGCTACAGATGCCTGTGTGTCAGCATAGTGGCAGATGTAAAACAGGGCTAATGTAATCAGTGTCTGTCAGGTCTGCATGTTGTCGTTGGTCAGTCTATGTCGCTGTTCATTTGTGCTTCATCTAAAGCTCCACATCTATAATCCTCTTAGTCTATGCTGACATTATCTTCAGCAGCTCAAACACTCTAATGGCTAATGGACAGACGGCTGCTTCTCACTTAGGGCTGCTGTTTATGCTAATGAGGGAGAGATGGGCACTAGTGGGCGGGGCTTTCCCTCTCTGATGACACATACAAAGGGAGAATGTCAATCAAAGTGTTTCTGCAGACTGTTTATATCAAGTCTGATTATAAACTATAGAATTAATCCATGTTTACCATTAGAGGCTGGATAAATTCTCACTCACCACACAACTGGGTTTAAACCCCTTATAGAAGTGATTTTTGCATAATAGGTGCCCTTTATAAACACTCGGATAAATCACTTTAAACAAGTCAAACGGTGTTCTGCACAGAAGTGTCTGGATGAATATGATAAATATGCTAATAAATGAATAGAAATGCAATGTAGAGAAATAATTATAGTCCATTTCCACCTCATTAATAAAAAATCTCAAAGAAAATAAGAACAGCAAAGGTGAAAAACCAATTAAATGTTTATTCAACTAAAACATTGTGGAAAATCTTTCAAAAAGCCAATTAAAATGGGTTCAATGACACTGCAAGTGAATAATTAAAGCATTAAACTGTACAAAAAAAAAGACAACTCAAGAGGAGCAAAAGCACAAACAATCTGTCAGGAAATTTATATTGAGGAATCAATTACTATACAAAAGCAGCAGTCAACTTCCCTTCTATCATATCTTGTTGACTACACCACAAAAAAAAACTAAATGCTGCAAAACTAGTATGCATTCTACTGAATTAAGTTCTGAATCCTCAAACTAAAGCAAAAAAATATGAAGAGCCTTTTAAAGTCACCTCAAACCAGAGCAAATCAAACACGACCAACAGCACCAAGCACAAAAGTTAGAACTAATATCAAAAATTCTGATTCGATAAGCCTCACACTGGACAAAAACCTGCCTGTATGCGGTTTACGTTTTCATGCGATGTTGAAAACAGCACATTTATCAATAATACACGGGGCTGCAGCCTGCTTAAGCACTGAATGAATGTTCATTGGCTGCAAAATGATTCGTTTAACACTGAACTACACTGCAAATAATATCAATAAATTAGCAGCTTTTCGTATTTAGTGATTCGCGTTTAATTCTTCCCTATTTATGCTTTTGAGTTGCTTTATGGGAAATTTAGATTTCTTCTGACAACTTTTAACCTTAAAACGTTGAAAAAAAAGTGACTTTTATTGTCATTTTTAATAGTTTGCAGTGCTATATTGTCTGTGTTGGTGTTGTACATTACGCTACAAACACCTTGTAATACACTGAACGTACATTTACTGCTATTTTACACTTATTTCTCTATATATTCTTTATACATACATTATAGCCACTAAAATGTCAATAAGTCACTTTTTTTAAACTGTAGAGTTGAATTTTTGACATCAAAACTCAGAGCAGAGATCAACATCCCATAATGCAATTCACAACCATAAACACTTGTGAACCACAAAATACAGAAACTCTCCCTGTACAGATATTTTTACAGTGTGTGCTTTCTATATATTCCACTCACTCTATAATAAGGTTGCATTAATGTATTTACTAACATGAACAATACTTGTACAGCATTTATTATTGATAGTTCAACATCTACTAATGCACATTCATGCTTGTTAACATTAGCTAATGCACCGTGAGTTACCATGAACTGTATTTCTATTAACTAACAGCAACATATCCTGTAATAAATGTATTGTTCATTATTTGTACATATTAGTAAATGCACCAACTAACACTAATGTAACCTTATTGTGTCAAGCGTTAGTAATATTCCTTCTCCGAGCTGGCACTACTCTTGAGAAGCAGATCTAGAACGGGAACGAGATTTGGAGCGGGAACGAGATCGCGATGCAGAACGCTTGCGGGGCGATTCTGACTGATGGCGGTTTTCTTTTGGGGACGGCGAACGGGAGGTGGATTTCACCCTCTCTCCATCTCCATTCTCTCTTGGAGAAGCGGATCTGCTGCGGGATTTCCTGCTGGTTGATTTCTCCCTGGAGCGGCTTCTTGAATCCCTCTCGGACTTTGCTTTGGAGCGACTCCTGGAGCGAGAGCGGGACTTCTCTGTACGTGAGCGAGAACGAGACTTTGACTTCTTGGAGTGGGATTTGGAGTGAGACTTTCTCCTAGATCTGGACCTGGAGCGGAATTTGCGACCGGATCTGGATCGGGAGTGCTTGCTGCGAGACCTTGAGCTGTAAAAGACAAAAAAAGGCTAGACTGAAAAAAGAATTCATTGAAACAATAAAAAATATATAAATAAATAACCAAAAAAACCTTTATTACAGCTAAAACAAATAGCATTTTGCCTCAATTTTGCTTATACTTTAAATAATCTTGACTTGAATTAAATAAAATTTTATTCTGGTAAAAAAAATGACATTACAAAGTATGGTTTACTGTATAGTCTTGCTTTAAGCCAACCTAAAATCACAAATGTGTGACGCTCTGAGCATGTTATACAGGCTCAGACCTTTCTTTTGGTGCATGTTTTATGTGCATTGTGTTAGATATATTGGAAATCAATAAATAACCGAGGAGTGGGGTGGGTTTTAGGGGTTAAACGTTTTGTGTTTTTTAAAAGTGTATTCTGGGTCTATCTGAATTATTTATTTATATTTATTTTTATGTGTGTTATTTAATTTTAATTGTTTTTTTTTGCAAAAAAAAAAAAAAGAACCGAGATGTTGTAATATTTGCTGTAATGCTGCAATGAATCTCTCAATAAAAAAAATAATAAAAAAAAAGAAATCAATAAATAAACCAAACAAACATTTCCTTTTTTTTTCTCAAGTACCAAAAACTTACAAAATAAATAGCCACATTTTTAACAAGGAAACTATAAAATAAATAAAAGAATGTTTTTTTCAGTTGGATGTTTATGTATGGAACCATTTAAAAAGAAATGTAAAACTTATTCTGCTCAAAAATGTCCTCTAGCGTTCTTGTGGGTTAAAAATGCATTCAAAATCCGTTTGAAACTTCATACAATTTAATCCTTGGTGGAAAAGGTTTAACAGAGCAGGGACAGGCAAACTTTGCCCAACAAGGTTTTGCTCCAGCACTAATCAAACACGCCTGAACATGCTAATCAATGTCTTCAAGATCGCAAAAAATCTGTAAAAAATCTTTTTTTTTAGTTAAATCAAATTAACTTTTCTATTCATTTCAATTTCAATCAAACAGACTAAAAATATTATGTTCAAATTTGTATAAGTCAACCTAAAACAAGTTGGCGCAACTCAAAAATGTTTGTTGACTTGATTAGGGTTGGAGCTAAACTCTGCTGGACACCCAGTTCTCCAGGACCAAGTTTGCCCATCCCTGTCTAAAAAGAACACTGCATAAAAATAAGGGTCTTCCTACCGAGATCTGGAGCGGGAATGGCTTTGTGAACTCCTGCGGCTTCTGCTGCGAGAGCGGCGTCTGCTACGAGACCTGCAAACCACAACATACAAGTCATCAGATCAAATACACGAAGAATAAAAACGCAAATATGTCAGATCTAAAATTTGCATCTAAAATAAGATACAAAAATAAGAGAGTGAAACTCAATAATTACATTAAGACCTCGTCGCCACTTTAGGTTTCAACCAATAACATTGCACTATTATACTTATACTACTAATACTTACAGTATATTTAAAATACTGATTATAAAAAAAACTAATCCTAAACTAAAACATAGATTTACTAAATAAAAGTGCTTATCCAGCAGGGGGCGCTTATAGAACAGCAGGAATAACTGTGTTGCCTGCACAACATATAAACTGCACAGCATCCCGATATTCAGCTTAAATTCAGGCAAACTTTAGCATACAACTATACACTGCATATTTAAAAAATGATACAAATTTGAACACCTTGTAGTAGCATTTAAGACTTTAGTACTTTTAAAGTATTAAAAGTTGATGAATCAATTGAGAGAAATTTAAGACCCCCCTTGAAAAAGCCCAGAATGTCTGACCTTGACCTGCTCCCAGAGTAAGAGCGGCGGCGTCGAGGTTTGTCCTCCACCAGACGGATTTTTCTGCCGTTGATATCAGTGCCGTCCAGCTTGTCCAAAGCTCTTCTCATGTCAGAGTGGGAGCGAAACTCAATCACGCCCTCATTGGTTCGTTCTTTGTGTGCGTCAGCGTAGGTCACCTCTCCAGCTTGACGCATGAAATCCTGTGGTCAACAAATCCATTAATCACTGATGCAATGGTTTGTCACAGACTGAAACAAAGTCAATTAAAAGGATAGTTCACCCAAAAAAAAAAAAAAAATATATATATATATATAAAATATAAAAAAAAAAAAAATCACCTCAACATTTCTTCTCTCAAGTGGTTTTAAACATTTGAGTTTCTTTTTTTCTCTTGAACACAAAGGATATTTTGAAAAATGCTGGCTGCTGGCACCCAACTACTCGACCCATTGTTTATTCATTGCCACATCAAATAAACATGGCAAATGAATATAGATTAACATGTACAATAATCAATAGACTAGGGATGCATGATTATTTGGCCACCGAAAAAAATCTTTCGGGCAAAAATTTATCACCAAAACAACACGGCCCAAACTGTATGTTGTGATGACGCAAACAGAAACCTGCATGAGCATGTCTGAACGGCGCTTGGTGTGTCCATTCCATCTAATCAGACCCTCTGAACTTCATCATGACAGTACTTGATCCACGTTATAAAGATCATAACTTGGATGCAAAAATAAACCTAAACCGCAATGGATGCAGAGAACCCGCAGGAGGGAGTAGCGAATTGCACAGGAGAGCGAGATCAGTGCCCATTTGCATGAAAGTCCTTCAGTAGTTTAACTAAAGGGAGGAAAAAAATCCTGTCACCCTTACAAAAATAAATCATGTTATTACTATCGTAACAATAGGTAAATTATGTTTTTTGTAGTAAAACCCTAGTACCCACAAAATGAACTAATATTAATTTATGCATTGATGCCTTGATTATAGTAAGGTCAGTACACAGTCATAGCCATAAATGGAATGGTGCTAATAATTGGCATAATTTCTTTCTGTGTGTTGGCTTTCTTCTTTTTCAGTTTTGGCCAAGAATTTTAATTTCAGTGTATCTCCAATATGGTATTGTTTGGGGTTATTTCAATAGTAAAAATAATTTGATGTTAAACTGATGCTTTTAAACGGTACTGGTGCCAAAACGGTGCCTGAACCAATACTTTTAAGCCACAAAATTAAGGTAGATGACACTAGAAAAATCTTATATATACTTATTTATACCACTTTAAATGAACAAAATAATGTTTTTTTTTTTAAGTATACATCATAATTTATATAATTGAATTTAATTAATCTTTCTTTTGATCATTTGTGTTTGTTAGCATGAATTTAAGATTTGTATTATGCAATTAATATTTCATTAGCTTACTACGAACCTGTGGAAAGGCGGTCATCAAAATCGGGGAACACCTTTTCTCTAGGGTTGGGGCTTGTAACTACGTTTACATGGACATCAGTAATCTAATGATTTGCCAATACAAAAATAGAAACACAATAATATGATTAAGGTTTACATGAGTTGCTTTTTGAGTGTTCCTTTATCTCTTTTACATGTTATAGCACATAGACTGATTAACGTCACTGCATCACCAGGCTATCCATGTTTCCTCCAGAGTTTTATGTAATTTCGGGAGTTAAATTTTTTATTTTTCGACCTTAACTGCAGTTCGGCGGTTTCACTTTTTTTCCAGCAACATATTGTTCATGCCCCATGACAAACAGAGGTATTGGATGAGAATATGAAGTAATATGAATATGAAACCTATTTTTAGAGTTCTAAAATGCGTGGAGCCGCGCGTCGCCGAGTGGCACTTCTGGTGTGTGACCTGCTAGAGAGAGGGGCAGAGATGGTGTTTTACAGCATTTCTCCCTAGTGAAATAGCGGCTCGTGCTTTACCATTCCTCAGTGTCAGTAAAAGATCTGCTTTTTAAGTAGTAGGAGTGTTTTATTTACTCACCCTCGCCTCCTTCGCCATAGTTTTCTACCGCGACATCACGCAGAGGGGATAAACGACATCAGTGCGTAATAACCAGTTATGATATATTACTGAACCGATATCGAATTGTCCCAATCTGCATCGCGGTGCACCGAAGAAACGATTAATTTTGACACCCCTATAGTTAAAGTCAGAATTATTAGCCCCCCTGTACCCCCCCCCCCCCCCAATTTCTGTTTAACGGAGAGCAGATTTTTTTCAACACATTTCTAAACATAATAGTTTTAATAACTCATCTCGAATAACTGATTTGTTTTATCTTTGCCATGATAACAGTAAATAATATTAGACTAGATATTCTTCAAGACACTTCTATACAGCTTAAAGTGACATTTAAAGGCTTAACTAGGTTAATTAGGTTAACTAGGCAGGTTAGGGTAATTAGGCAAGATATTGTATAACCATGGTTTGTTTTGTAGACTATCAAAAATATATATAGCTTAAAATGGCTAATAATATTGACCTTAAAATGGCTCTTAAAAAAAACTTAAAACTGTTTTTATTCTAGCTGAAATAAAATGTATTATTATAAAAATATTATCAGACATACCGTAAAAAATTACCTTGCTCTGTTAGACATCATTTGGGAAATATTTAATAAAAATAATAAAAAATAATCAAAGGGGGGCTAATAATTCTGACTTCAACTGTGTGTTTGTATGCATGTATGTATATATATATATATATTTTAATTAAAACCTTTAGATGTGATTTTTTTTTTAGTTTGATGTGATATATAATTTAATAAATAATAAAAAATTATTCTCAGGGATATATGAAAACATCCAAAGTGCTCTCAGAATATAAATCTTGTCTAGTAGTCTAATATTTCACATTCCAACAAAATGTGTGTAAATGTGAGAGAGCTTGACCCACTGAGAGGGTAAAAAATATATAATGGAGTCAATGGGTGTCAGCAATCTTCAAAATATCTTTTCTGTTGTAAAATAGAAAGAAACCCAACAAGGATTTGAACATGTAACGGGTCAGCAAATTGACATATTTGGGTGAACCACCCCTTCAAATAACAAAAAAAGAAAACAGGTCTTAAATAAATAAACATTAGATTGAAAGAAAGAGGCCTTACCTTAAGGTCCTGCCAGCTGCAGCGACTGGACAGGTTCTCCACTATCAGACGGTACTCTGTGCGAACCGGAGGGCCATATTTGTCTCTTCCGCTTCGGCTCCGGCTGCTATAACCACTATTGCCTTCAGACAAAAGCCAAAAGGTCAATTAGCACAGAATTAAACAATATCCAAAGGGCGCACACAAGGCCACCTCTTCAGACATCATAAAACACCAAGTTCAGGAATCAGAAAATGAAGTCTGCCTAGCCCACCCCATCAAATATAACTCACACCCAAATAAGACCAGGATAGTTCTGTAGGGAACAATTACTGTGGAGTATTAAAAACAAAAGAAATCCTGACATTCGCCGTTCAATCGGTCGCTCTGAAAGGGTCATGGGTCGTATTGCTGGTCTTCACTTGACAGCAATATAATAACCGCTCCAGCGACTCAAGAGGCGGCACAAATTTAACGTGAGCCCCAAATTTACAGACGAGTGCACATGAAAATAACAAAAATGTATTATAATCATTTAGAAATAAATAAATAACCAGGACTACTTACATCGGATGCTGACATGTTATCTGTCTAGTGACAGAACTGCGACAGCACAAGACATAGCAAGGGAAGCCCATTGCTCTTTTTTATACAAGAAAAAAAAAGAAAACTAGCTGGTGGCTACATAAAGATTGCTTAACCTGACCAATATTTCGTTTAACATAAAAACCAATGGGTTTCCTCACCATCACCCTGGTCTATTGGCAAAAGGCAGCTGTCATCATGGCTTCCGGTTAGGTCAGCCAAGGGTCAAAGGGCAAAGGTCACACACACATTGTAAGGTGAAAGCCAAGGCCAAACGGGACAGGCAGTCATCTTAGCCTCAATGGACTCGGACTCAGCCCGCACCGGACTCTTTTAAATTGAAACATCAAGGACTTCTGTTAATGTTGAATTCAGATGTAAACACAATATCGCATCGTCACACGTCATACTGTTTACATGCCAGCGAGGCTTTAGGAATCAAATAGATATCAATTGCTCAATCCATTGGTAGGAATAGATTTAGAGCTGGACTAATAGAAAGTGAGTAAACAGCCCGCCGTCTGACATGTAAACATCTTTAGTTAGTCACTCTCCCTGATGTTTACTCAGATTATACTGCACATTGTCATGACCCTTGGCGTTTAAATTGGGCCAACACTACAAAAGCAATTTTGGAGGAAATCCCCATTTTACAAAAGGTCACATTGTAGGACCGTTGGCATTAAACACATTAGATCCTAAACGTCATCCATCCAGAAGACAGGTGCTGCACACTTTAACAGAGAAATTCGGTTAGTCACTGGACGCAGGCACTCCTGTAAATTAAGGAAACAGTTATTCACTTCCTCTTTTTTTTTCCTTGCACCTGAGGGGAAAAGGAGAGCAGAGTTTTACAGTAGAGATCAATGAGACTGTACTTACTGCGGCCCCCAAAGCCCCCATAACCCCCACCATATCCATCCCGGTCCCGGCGTGGTCCCCTGGCGTGTTCCACGATGACACGCTCCCCACACAGCTCTTTACCGTTCAGCTCATACACGGCATCGTCTGCATCACGGGTGTCCTCAAACTCCACAAACCCATACCTGTAATATTACAAATCAGGACTCCAGTTAAAGGAATAGTTCACCTAGGGCTGGGCCATATAACAGTATATATATCATTATCAAGGAATTCAGTGTGTACCGAAAACATTTTTATTCCATAAAATGTAAATAAGTGGACGTGGCCAACTCGTATACATCATGCGTGAGGCTGAGAAAGATGCTCTATGGGAGACTGGTTATATTTTCATCAAGAAGCAATCACTTAGTTTCAAAATTTATACAAGAATTGTACTTCATGTTTTGTATTTTAAAGGAAAAACTGTTTGATATTGCGTTAAAAGTGTTTACATATTTATTTTCATGTTTTCTTTTCTTGTTATTTGAGATATATTTGATATCTGGGAGAAGTTGTTGCCTGAGAAATGTTTATAATAATTATAAGGTCAATCCACATAAAGCTGTAAAAGGTGATAATGAAATCTTATTTTGGTTAAACAGATTCCACTGACTATTTATACAGGTTAAAAATAAAATATAAAATAATCAAATAAGATCAAATGCTTTCCTTAAACATTCAAGCTTATTATATGAAGTCCTTTTGTACATTTTGAATAAGTTCACCCAAAAAAAGAAAGACAACTTTCTCTTCCTTCTTGTACTTTCATATTTTTTTCTCTCTTAATTTTAAAACTCTTAATTTGTATTCATTATATATTTACCTTCCTTTTGTAGTGTTATTTGTATGCACCCAGAGTCTGACATTAACGTAAATCCAATTCTCTGCATGTCTTCAGAACTGACAATAAGCTGACTTTGACTTGTTTCAAACCCCTGTATGATTTTCTTTCTATTGTTAAACAAAAAATATATTTTGAAGAAAGCTGTAAATCTGTAACCATTAACTTCTACAGTTTTTGTTTTTCCTAATAAGGAAGTCAATTGTTACAGGTTTTTAACATTTTTCAAAATATCTTTTTTTGGTCAAACAGAAAGAAGGAAACTGAAAGGTTTAAAACTATTTGACTGAGTAAATAGTGGGTATTTTTTTCTTTTTTGGGGGGACCTATGCTTTTAACGGAGTACTGTACTCATCAGTAGGCCCACACAGAATCTGCGCACGATACAATAAATTAAATATGAGAAACACAAAATTAAATATGAGGAAAAAAAAGCGATAAACATTAAACAGAGATGCAGTTAGTCAAAAATATCTGGATGTTGAGTTGTATGTACAGATTTGTTGTAAATATACAGGTTATAAGGTGCTGTGTACCAATGCGAATGGAGAAAGTATTGCATTGTATATTGTTATAAGGTGCTGTGTACAAGTGCGTATGAGAAAGTATTGCACGTGTATTGCACAGTAGGTGAATATTTAACTGTTCATGAGGTAGATGGCCTGAGGAAAGAAACTTTCCCTGTGTCTGGCTGTTTTTGTGCTTGGTGCTCTGTAGCGCCGACCAGACAGTAACAGTTCGTACAGGTAGTGTGCTGGGTGTGAGGCGTCCAGAGCGATTTTGCAAACCCTTTTACTCACTCTGGAGAAGTACAGTTCTTCAAATGGCTATAACATATAAAACTTGTATTTATGTTCAATCTGGCAACTTTGAGCACGACCTTTAGTTTTTTCCCCACAGGAACACTTTAAATTTCATGCAGAAATGAAACTACACCCTCGAGTGATTGCAAACCTTTATGAGTTTCTTTATTCTGTTGAACACAAAAACTGTAACAATTGATTTCCACAGTAGGAAAAACATACAACAGAAGTCAATGCTAACCAGTTCCTGTATTTTATTAGAATATAGTCTTTTGTGCACAACAGAAGATAAAGTCAATGAAACAAGTGAAGGGTGAGTAAATGATCAATTTTTAGTTTTGGGTGAACTACCCCTTTAATGTGCATTCAGCTGCTGTAAAGGACAACACAATGTAGCATACGGGTATTTTATGCATAGAGCAACTGTTGCTGTGCACAAAGTCCATACTACACAAGTAATGCCTTAATTGATCTTCTTCAAGTGCATTTGTAAACATCTACCATTGCTAAAGTGATGCATTAATAACGCAAGCGACACAAAAACAACGGCGCGTCATTGTAAAAAATCACGTCAGCACCTTCTACGACCAGTTTACTACATCACGTTGATAACCTCAGCTGATTAACTAGAATACAATTAACCGTATTCAGCATTACAGTCAGTGACCAGTTCAAAAGTCCTGCTACTTTAATTATATTACCATCTGCTCGCATAAATGGAGTTGTTGTACACAAAAACAATCCGCCATTTTGAGCACGCGGTAAAAGCCTCAGCTCGATGGATATTAACGCAACCTTACAATCATTAAAACACAACACATTTAATTTAAACTACCATCATTGTGTAGTGTTTGAAATATACCATCCCAAAACGAACTACAGATGACCTCAATTCATGTATATCCCTATTTTCCGACGCTTGTGTATGCATCGAGGCCGCGCGTTCCCGTCAATCCTCAAACTTACCCGTTTTTAAGATCGATCTCCATGAGTTTCCCGTAGCCGCCGAAAAACCTCTGGATGTCCTTTTCCCGCACATGATAGCTCAGCTTGCCGATGTACACACGCGGCATGCTTATCCTCGGTCAATATCAAATAAACAAACGCAAAAAAACAAACCCTTGTGGATTCCACGCTGTTCGGAATGGCCACCAAGCAAGCGTCTGACGAGCACGCTGGCTAGGCTAGGCTACGTCACTTCCTGCAATACTAGACACCGAAAGGACGCTTATTGCTATATCGGATACGTTTGCGGCTGGAGCTTAACGATAATTATTTATGTTATTTATGAAATTTCCGATTTATTGTATTTTATTAACGTCTACCCCCACCCCAACCTAAAAACCAACCGTCACAGAAGTGTAAAAACAGAAGTTGTACCGAGTATTATTTATCGTATCTATTAAATTACCCAATAAATTAAAATTTTTTAACCCCTACCCCCACCCCAACCCTAAACCCAACTGTCACACTACGGTAAAAATATTAATTATTGTTATACAGTGTCATAAAAAATGCTGGTATATTAATGTGCATTCACTAGAACTTCCATGTTAAGCTGCTTTGACACAATCTACATTGTAAAAGCGCTGTAGAAATAAAGATGAAGTAAATTAAATGTATTATATATAGTTTTTGGGAATTACAATAATAAAAAATTAGAAATACTAAACACTAAATAATTGAAAAAAAAATACACAGCACATCTTTAGCTTGGTGTATTTAATAGAAGTTTTTATATATACATTTGTTTGAAAAATTATAATGCTAATTACTATTAACCACATCTGTGCTTATTTTTATTAACAGCACAAGTGTACAGTTTCTTAAAATGTCTTATTTTCTGTAATATATTTTTAATAATCACATTAAATTCTTATGCTTTTTCCAAGTTAAATCTTCAACCTCCAGAGCAGAACTCTTAATTTATCCGATTGTCAAGCATAAAAAGGATGTGTTTGCAACCCTTTCCCTATTTTTAATGACTTGTTAACCTCATTTGTGCTTTATTAAATGTGCATTATTGTTTAATATCCCCATGTTTTGTTTGTTTATTTTTCTTTCTCTGTTGTTTTTTTAAGTTAGACTAAACACTAAATAATAAAAAAATATACACAACACATCTTTAGCTTGGTGTATTTATTTAATAGAAGTTTATATATATATATATATATTTTTTTTAATTATAATTCTAATTACTATAAACCACACGTGCTTATTTTTATTAACAGCACAAGTGTACAGTTTCTTAAAATGTCTTATTATATTTTTAATAATCACATTAAATTATATATTTTTAACCAAGCTAGAGAAAGTCTGCAGTAGAATTTAAATTGCTAATAATTTTGACAAACAATTACAAAGAAATTAAATTAAATATTAAGTTATTTGCCTTAAAGATAATAATATTTGTTTTATTTGTAAGTCTCTTTGGATATAAAAAACTTCTGCAAAAGTATCAGTGTTTTTATTTAAGACAATTGAAAACAATGAAAATCACAATATACATATCAGAAAAGCAAAACAACACAATGTCAGTGTTTTTTAGTCGCTGTTCAACACATCCACAGATTGCAGTGTTAATTAATAAATTATAAATAAGGTGCCTGCTTATAAAGTGGACCACTTTTACAATTTGCAATATTACAGTCATGTTTTTGTTAGAAGAAGAATTACAACGGCAATTACATTACAGCAAAGGCAAACATAATTATATTAAACACTTAATTTGTATTTATATGTATTTACTAACATGAACTAAAAATGAACAATACTCACACAGCATTTATTAATCATAGTTTACTAATGCATTATTAAGATCCACAGCTGTGCTTGTTAACATTAGTTAATGCACTGAGAGTTAACAAGAACTAATAATAAATGCCTGTATTTTCATTATCAAAGGTTAATAAATACTGTGATAAGGATAGCATATTGTTTATTGTTTGTTCATGTTAGTAATATCATTACCTAGTCAGTCTGGCACCTATTGTAAGGCATCTCAGTGTGTAATAGATGTATATTATAATTCATTCATTCATTCATTTTCTTTTCGGCTTAGTCCGGGGTCACCACAGCGGAATGAACCGCCAACTTATCCAGCACGTTTTTACGCAGCGGATTCCCTTCCAGCCGCAACCCTTTTCTGGGAAACATCCACACACACTCATTCACACTCATCCACTACAAACAATATAGCCTACCCAATTCACCTGTACCGCATGTGTTTGGACTGTGGGGGGAAACCGGAGCACCCGGAGGAAACCCACGCGAACGCAGGGAAAACATGCAAGCTCCACACAGAAACGCCAACTGACCCAGCTGAGACTCGAACCAGCGACCTTCTTGCTGTAAGGCGACAGCACTACCTACTGCGCCACTGCATCGCCCCTTATATTATTATTCCTCTATAATTTACTCTGTGACACCTCCTTGACTCGGATCACTCCCTCTTGTGCGCAGGAAGCTGCCAGAACTCCATCCTGTCTCCACAAGCGGCCCTGCACGAAGCCTCTGCTGCCTCCTGAAAACAAATACAGACATTTGCAGATTAACCCTTGTGTGCTTCTGGGTCATTTTCATCCACTCTGGGCTGATTTTAATGCTTAATTTTTTACTTAGACGTTTAAAAAGAAGATATTTTAGAGCAGTAACCACAAAACTGTGATATATTTGTTCAATGTTATCCTACCGTCAGAATCTTATATTAACCCATGCCTAGTCCAGAAATGTGCATTAATTTAGAGAAGCGTCTGCTGACCTGACCAGGGGCTTTCACACTCGTACAGCATCCACTCGTCTGCTCTGAACGTGCTGTGAAACCACATGGCGTGATCCAGAGAGGCAGAGAACTGCGACCTGTAGTTCGGGTATGGTAGCAGCGCCGTCCCCAGAAAAGCGTAGTCGGACACATACGCTGCCACACAGCGGTGCAGTTTCATATCGCCAGGTCCTACAACACAGCACAATCCAGAAATGATGAATAAGTCATTATTTAAACACAACAGGTCTATACAGGTGTTAGGAACTAATTATTGTGGCTTTCTGCCACCTTTCTAATATTCTACATAAACTTCTTCCATCTTCTGAGACTAATTTTAAAGTGTATCTCCTCACAAGCCTTTTAAGCTACATACTTCAAACTTTTGTCAGACCTTCAAACTGGTCTGACTCGGGTTGCTATATCTTTTCTAACTGATCCGGCTTTCGATTTCCGAAAAATGACCCAGAAAATTCCCAAAAGTCCTATAGACTTAACACTGGGTCAAACTTTGTTAGCTCATAACTCTGCATCACACTGTCCTACAGACTAGAGTCTGGCCTCAATCAACTTAGTCTAGCCAGCAGCCAATCACTGATGACCTTTAAAATTCCTAACCACTCCCTAGCAACCAGTTTCATTACCCTAGCAACTGCTCCATAGACATCCATTGTAAAAGACTATCACGGACTTAACATTGAATCAACCTTTGTGAGGTCATAACTCTGCATCTGACTGCCATACAGAGTAGAGTCTGGCCTCATTCAACTCAGTCTAGCCAGCAGCCAATCACTAATGACTTTTAAACTTACTAGCCACTCCTTAGCAACCAATTTCAGCACCCTAGCAACTGTCCCACAGACTGTGACTAGCTATTCTAACATATCTAATAGTTTTAACATCCTACTGACATGCTAGCCATGCTAGCACATGCTAACAACATGCTAATTCATGCTAGAAACAAGCTGATTCATGTTAGAATCATGCTAGTAACACGCTATAATCATGCTAGTAACATGCTAGTTCATGCTAACAACGTGCTAATTCATGCTAGAATCATGCTAACAACATGCTAATCCATGTTAGAATCATGCTAACAACATGCTAATCCATGCTAGAATCATGCTAACAACATGCTAATCCATGTTAGAATCATGCTAACAACTTGCTAATCCATGCTAGAATCATGCTAACAACATGCTAATCCATGTTAGAATCATGCTTACAACATGCTAATTCATGCTAGAATCATGCTAACAACATGGTAATTTGTTTTAGAAACATGCTAATTTGCTAACTCATTGTAGTATCATGCTAATACAAACCTCAGACACAGGGATCAACTTTAAAGCGTTTTACTGCCTTGCTTCACTCTTTACAGTGGTTGCATTGTTGACTCAAGCCACCATAAAGTTTGTCCTCAAACTTTAATATCTATTTAATAATAACTTTGCACCTCAAGATAGACTAAAACAGACTAATTATTCATTCATTCATTTTCTTTTCGGCTTAGTCCCTTTATTAATCTGGGGTCACCACAGCGAAATGAACCACCAACTTATCCAGCATATGTTTTACGCAACAAATGCCCGTCCAGCCACAACCCATCATTGGGAAACACCCATACACTCTCATTTACACTCATATACTAAGGACAATTTAGCCAATTCACCTATACCACATGTCTTAGGGTTTGTGGGGGAAACAGAAGCATCCGGTTTCCCCCAGGTTTCTCAGTTTGCATGTTCTCCCCGTGTTGGCGTGGGTTTCCTCCGGGTGCTCCGCCACAGTCCAAACACATGCGCTATAGGGGAATTGATGAACTAAATTGACTGTAGTATGTGGGAATGAGTGTGTATGGGTGTTTCCCAATACTGGGCTGTGGCTGGAAGGGTATCTGCTGCGTAAAACATATGCTAGAATAGTTGGTGGTTCATTCCACTGTGGCAACCTCTGATATATAGAGACTAAACCGAAGGAAAATGAATGAATGAATGAAAAATGGTGTAGTGAGATGCATATTTTACCTATATATCCTCTTGCTCGTACCCAGATCAGTGTTTTCGCCTCCATAGCAACACGTCTAAAGAAATCCGGGGGATTGACTGGCTTGATCTCTATAGGAACTTCATCAGCTCGTATTTTATTCAGACCCTGCCGAGTGTTGTCTGCCAGATCTGGCTTACTGTAAAACAAACAAAACACAGGGTAAGAGTGTGACATGCAGTGGTTTAATAATCAGTCAATGACTGGGCTTATGACATCAGATGTTCTTGTTGATTTGGACAAAAAAATCCCTGACTAAATCCTTTTAAAGGGGCTATTATGCAAAAATTACTATTATAAGGGGTTTAAACACAGTTGTGTGTCAGCAGTGTGTAAATATATCCAGCCTCTAATGGTCAACATGGATTCATTCTATTGTTTATAATCAGACTTGATCAAAACAGTCTGCAGAAACACTTTGATTGACATTCTCCCTTTGTACGTGTCATCAGAGGGGGAAAGCCCCGCCCACTAGTGACCCTCTCTCCCTCATTAGCATAGGACATTAGTCTTGTTTTTAATCTGCCACTATGCTGACACACAGATATCTGTAGCTCCGCCCTCTTTTAAAAACAGCACAATCTCATTTGAATTTAAAGCGACGGTCACCAAAACACCACAATTATGATCAAAGCCTAAAAGGGTCAGTTTCAGAGAGTTATAAACATTTTCTGTGTGGTATTTTGAGCTGAAACTTCACACACACACACAAACACACACACACACACACACACACACACACACACACACACACACACACTCTTGGTACATCAGCGACTTATTTCACATCTTGTTAAAAAGGGGGCATAATAATAAAATTCCCTATGAGAGTGACCTGAGGAAGCGCTGTATGAGCTCCTCCACGGTCAGCAGAGTGTCTGGCGGAGGGACGCTGGGCATGCTGAACTGGTGCTCCAGAGGACTGGGCTGCTGCATGTGAAACGATGCCTGGAGGATGAGAATGGGCTGACCGTGCTGGATGGCCTTTACTGATCGCACACAAAAACTGCGGCCATCACGGGTCCGTTCCACCTGGTACAGCACCGGCACCTTCGGGTCCCCTGGAAAATATACAAGTCAAAATTATTCACCCTATTTTAAATAGTTTTTAAATATATCCCAAATGATGTTGAACAGATTCAGGAATTTTTCACAGTATTTCCAATAATATTTTTTCTTCTGGAGAAAGTCTTATTTGTTTTATTTCAGCTAGAATAAAAGCAGTTTTTAATTTATTTAAACCCATTTTAAGGTCAATATTATTAGCCCCCTTAAGCAACATTTGTTTTGGATAGTTATACAATGACTCGCCTAATTACCCTAACTTGCCTAAATAACCTAGTTAAGACTTTAAATGTCACTTTAAGCTGAATACTAGTGTCTTGAAAAATATAATTGTTGCACAGCAGGGGCGCTGCTAGACATAAAGCTCTACTGGAGCGACGCCCCTGTTGCACAGTGTTGTCCAGAAGAAAATGAAACATATTGTTGGGTTTTAAGTTCTTCAAATAAACTTTTGTTTTAGCAATAAATTAATTCCAAATAAACAAAAAAAGTATCTAAATCAGTAAAATATCACCCCTAAAATGTGCACAGAAAAGAGTTAAACTTTACTAGAATAATTTCCTAAAGAATAATTATTTGTTTTATATTCAATCCACTTTGTAAAAACTAATACGTTAACTTAATTCCTTGTGGCTCGTTTCCACTGAGTGGTACAGTTCGGTACGGGTCACCTTTATCAAGCTTGCGTTTCCACTACAAAGTGTACCCTTTTGGTGGGCGTGGTGTACTACAGAGTTTCAGTCGACGTCATTCTCACTCTAATAAATGTCTACAGTAAAGCTGTACAGGTCGTTCACATTATATGAGAAGCTCTTCTAACAAAACAGATGCTTTAAACATATTAATACTTGTTTATAAATGTTTATTACTAACATTTCTATGAACATGAGTTGATTATAACTGCAGATCAATGACAGTGTGAAATAGCCTACTGTAACGTCTGCAATTATATAAAACAAATAAATAAATGAACATATATGAACACATACAGACCCTTACAGTCTCTGATATGATACCACTTACAGATAAACTACACACAGCAGACATTTAGTCCTTATTTGAGTTCAAAAACAACACGCAACATATACAGTAGCCCACAGTCAGAGCAATCCTCTCATCTGTATCTGTAATCTTCAGCAGGACATGTAGCCTCTGTTAGAGAGTAACTCCGTCATTCAGAGTTCATAATAGTCCAAATGGTGATGATAAACATGGCAGATTGTTCATGGCAGATTGTTCATGATTTGTTCATGGCAGATTGTTCAGGTTGCTGAAACTATTTGCTCCTGTGTTTTGTCGAGCTTCTCCTTTTTTCCGTGCTTCACTCTCGCGTTTGTCCTTTTCTTTCTGAATGGATCAGATGTCGAAGACGCTTCATTAATCACACACACACGTTATTATCATCAGCTCAAGAGGTTCGTTATATCAAATCTAGACACGATCGCGAGCTCCCTGGAGAAAGCGGAAACCGCTCGCCCTTTTAGACTTTTAGACGGCCTCGTAAAACAACAACAGGACACTGCAGATTCTTGGCTTTGTGGCTGTTCATCAAGACAACGACAAGGTTTGTTTTGAGCCCGGGTCATCCATTACTCGTTATCATAATGCATATAGTTGTCTCGGCTGTGCGTTTAAAAACATGGCGGCTCCATTGTTTTGATTCTGGCTAGCTCCACGAGATCGTGACGTATCTTCGTAACCAATCAGCGTTCAGCTCCACCTTTTAGTACCCTTTCGAAAGGGTGCCGAAAAAGTGGTACGGTACGGTTCGGTACGCTTTTGACAGTGGAAATGGCCATAAAAGCGTACCGAACCGATCCGTACCATACCGTACCACTCAGTGGAAACGGGCCATTAATGTTGTTCCAACACAAATCGATTGTTTGGAACCCATTTCTTTACAGTGCAGCATATTATTAAACCACACTGAATTGAGCTAAACTAAACTGAACTTATCCACTAAAAAACTGAACTGACACTGTTTCAATTCACTATAAACTTCCATGTGAAGCTGCTTTGACACAATTTACATTGTATAAGCGCTATACAAATAAAGATGAATTGAATTGAATATCGGTATTTAAAATGATAATTTTTTTCATTTTAAAAAGTTGTAATTTTGGAAACGGCAACATGGTGGTACAGTAGGTAGTGCTTTTGCCTCACAGCAAGAAGATCGCTGGTTCAAGCCTCGGCTGGGTCAGTTGGCATTTCTGTGTGGAATTTGCATAATCTCCTCGTGTTGGCGTGGGTTTCCTCCGGGTGCTCCGGTTTCCCCCACAGTCCAAACACATGCGGTACAGGTGAATAAAAAATTGTCAGCAATGTATGTGTGTGAATGAGTGTGTATGGGTGTTTCCAAGTACTGGGTTGCAGCTGGAAAGGCATCCGCTGCATAAAACATATGCTGGATAAGTTGGCGGTTCATTCCGCTGTGGCGACCCCAGATTAATAAAGGGACTAAGCCGAAAAGAAAATGAATGAATGAGTTTTGGAAAATTAAAAGACTGGATCTCATCTTATTTTTTTGCATTACATTCCAAATGCATTAGGTATACACTGTAAAAAATGCAGGGTTCCACACAATTCGAGTTGTCCCAACACAAATCAATTAACTCAACAAATTAGAGTGGATTGAACATAAAACAATTACGTTGTCCCAAATATATCTTAATAATTGTGCTGTTTCAGTACATATTAAATAAGTAGTTCGGAAAAGCAAGAAAAAACTTTTTTAAATGCATGTGTAATTAGAAATAAACACAAATTCAATAGGAAATAAACACCTGCTCTGACAAAGTAGCAGTGCAGTAAATGAAAAAGACTTAATGTTATCTCAACATTTATTGCATCATGTTCCAAATGCATTAGATTGAGGTAAAGTTGGTTATGTATTCGCACATTCGTTCAGTGACAACGTGTGACAGCTCCCTATATCGTTTACCATGGTACTTTGAATATTCACTCTGAAATCACAGGCAAGTATGACTTCAAAACAACATTAGTACTGCTTATTTGACTGAACAGTGCTGTACTTTGGTGATCATTGGCTGATTATATGATTTCTCCATTTAGAATTTGCAAACAATACTTTTCTGACATTATTAAGGAGAAAGTCCGAATATCTGAATATAAAAGCAACTTTACCACAATATGCATTGGGT
The DNA here is from genome assembly GCA_903798205.1 of Danio tinwini. Classification (NCBI taxonomy): domain Eukaryota; kingdom Metazoa; phylum Chordata; class Actinopteri; order Cypriniformes; family Danionidae; genus Danio; species Danio tinwini. The sequence goes on along the minus strand of CAIGQZ010031698.1, from coordinate 1,582,491 downwards.
GTCTTAGAAATAAACACAAAATCACCTGCTCTGACAAAGTAGCAGTGCAGTGAATGAGCATACAGGTGTTCAGCAACTGAATTGGCTGCGGCTACGAGAGCCTGTCCCACAATCTGGCCCCCAAAGAGCCGCTTAGTGCGGGGGACCCAGTGGTGTGTCCCTCTGCAGACAAAACAGACTTTTAGTAAGTATAATATAATGTACATGCAAAAAAAATCCCAATGGCTCATACAGAATGGTTATGTGGTGCTAATAATACAGCAAATCTAGCAAACACGTGTAACGTTAGGTAGGCTATTCTGAAAAAGTCATTTGTTTACCTGTACAGGTCGGTGTCGAGCTTTTCTAAATTTAACACACTTGTAACCAGGACACTTCTGAGGTCAGGTTCACTTGATTTAGACACATGGTTTACTTCTTTACCAACCGGAGATTCACTACCGCGTTCAGCCATGTTTACTGTACTGTGCTAGTGGTGGATCTTTCGAATCGATTCCTAATGATTCATTTATGATGTTCGCGGAAGTACTCTCCTGGTGGATTGTTACATCATTTAATTATTGTAGTAAAATATCCATTGGTAAATATTGTAGGTTGTCGTTAAATTGATGTATATAAATGATAATTATAATATTCATAATGTGATAAATAATCGATTTGAATCATAAAACTAATGGAATCATGATTCACTGATTCGAACTAAGGACTCGACACAGCGCACCTGAGGACCTCTACTGGTCAATAAGCGGCTGAAAAATAGCTTTATCGTTGTTATGTTATAGACAAAATGTACTCTTTGGTTTTACTGACTGTCCTAGCTAATACAATTATATTTATTTAATTAATATTATTATTATGAAAACCAAATTTTGCATTCATAAATGCAAATTCACTAATAGGAAACCTAACTTTATGGTTTTGTTGACTGAAATATGCTTATATATTACCAGCATCAGAGACTTTTAAACAAGAAAGCCCTACCCACTTAAAAAATGTGTGTTTTTTTATAATGTATTTAATTACTGTTTATATTTGTACAGTTTGTATGTTTACATTTTGTTTATACCTCCCCTTGGCATTAACGTCTGTAAAATGTTATATGCTAATGTTTATTAAATAAAAAGTATATAAAAAATAGCTTTACAATATTCTTACCATTACATCTTGCTCTCTAAATGCACCTAAATAAATGCATGTGCACAGTGTTAACCGAAGAAAGTTATATTGCTTTGATTTCATTAAGTGTAATGTAAAGCTGGACTGATTTGCATTTACTTAAGTATGCTTTTGGCCAGATACTAAATTTGCATTCACTATATCTGCACCTGAGAATACTGTAGTCTTTGAGTATGTTTACCCCCCTGCTTTTTATCTTAATGCATTCTTGCTGAATAAAATAATTCCAACAGCAACAACAACAAGTTCAACAACTACTATGAATACTCCAATGTTTAAATGCAGTATTATGGTTTCCACCAAACCAAAACCCTTTTAACAATCATAATATGATTTGATTGCATATTTGATATTTGAAGGATCATATCTGGAGTAATGATGCTGAAAATTCTGATTTAAATCATTGGATTATTTGACAATTTAGGCTGCTATACATACACAGAGACAAACATAGCTTTTTAATTGTGAAATATTTTATAATAGTACAGTTTTTGTTGTTTGTCTGTTTGTTTTGTTTTACTTAATAAATGCAAAGTTTTTTTAACAGAAGTGAGCGGAGGTAATCTAAAATTGCTCATATCTAGAAGTAGTGAGCAATATAATTGTATAATATATTAGTTTAGCATCAGAATATAGACTATAGACTAGAATATAGGCTATTCAAAATGAATAAACATACAAATAAAATGTGTAGCTGCACTGTCATAATTTTTCCGCTAGAGGGAATCACAGGCCAATTGTTCCGTACTGTTACTGAAAACCACTGTAAGTAGCCTAATGCTGCTCGGCTGAATGTTAAATAACACTGATATCACATATGATATCACGAATAATATCAACACACGTGGAGCTCAAATAATATTTTATTATTGGTATTAATATTATATAATGTTGCATAACTTAAATACATAACACCAATACCATCTTTTATAATCATAATAATAATAATAATAACAATAATAATATCACTAATAATATCACTAATAATATCATATTACTACTACTACTACTACTAATAATAATAATAATAATAATAATTGTTATTATTATTTAATTGTATTATTATTCATTATTATTATTATTATTATTATTATTATTATTATTATTATTATTAT
>CAIGQZ010031698.1:1499988-1521206 GCA_903798205.1 Danio tinwini | reverse complement strand
CACACACACACACACACACACACACACACACACACACACACACACACACACACACACACACACACAGAGACAGACAGACAAACTATAATGTAAATATGATATAATAAATCACAGTTTGTTAATAAATTAGTTAACACAAGCACACTTCTGCTTTTAAAATAATTATTGCTTGGGTTTAGCAATAAAGCAATGGGTTTGCCATGTTTCACAAAAATGTAAACAGCACCCTCTAGTGGATTTGTCATTTGAAACGTGCAACAAAACATACCCAGATCAATGAACTTTGTTTCGCAAAAATGTAGACAACTTCCTCTAGTGGATTTGCCATCTGAAATGTACAACGAAACATACCCAGTGCAACATATTTTATGTTTCACAAAAATGTAGACAGCACCCTCTAGTGGAATCGTGCAACGAAATATGAGCAACGTATTTCACGCTTCGCAAAAAATGTAGACAACATCCTTTAGTGGATTTGTCATTTGAAATGTACAACGAAACATACCCAGTGCAACATATTTTACATTTCGCAAAATTGTACACATTGCCCTCTAGTGGATTTGTCATCTGAAACGCACAGCAAAATTTACAGTAATGTAATTTTTACATTTTGTGAAAATATAAACAGCGCCCTCTAGTGGATTTGTCATATGAAATGTACAACAAAATTGACAAAAATGTATATTTTATGTTTTGCAAAAATGTAAACAACACCCTCTAGTGGATTTGCCATCTGAAACGCACAACAACATTTACAGTAATGTATTTTTTACATTTTGTGTAAATATAGACAGCACCCTCTAGTAGATCTGTCATTTAATATGTACAACAAAATTTACAGTAATGTATTTTTTATATTTTACAAAACTGTAGACAGCACCCTCTAGTGGATTTGTCAACTTAATAAATACAGCAAAATTTACATTAATGTATTTTTAACGTTTCACTAAAACGTAGACATCGCTCTTTAGTGAATTTGTCATCTAAAGCATTCAACAACACACATCCAGAGCAATGTATTTTACATTTCGCAAAAATGTAAACAGCGCCCTCTAGTGGATTTGTAATTTGAAAACAGCAATGAAATATAAGCAGAGCAGCATATTTCACGCTTCACAAAAATGTAGACAGCGCTGTCTAGTGAATTTGTCAACTAATACATACAGCAAAATTTACATTCATGTATTTGGTGCGTTTCACAAAAACGTTGACAGCGCTCTCTAGTGGATTTGTCATCTAAAACATGCAACAACACAAATCCAGAGCAATGTATTTTACATTTTGAGAAAATGTATACAACATCCTCTAGTGAATTTGTCATCTGAAACGTACAACAAAACATACCCAGTGCAACATATTTTACGTTTCGCAAAAATATAGACAACGCCCTCTAGTGGATTTGTTATTTGAAACGTGCAACCAAATATAAGCAGAGCAGCGGATTTCATGCTTCACAAAAATGTAGACAGCGCCCTCTAGTGGATTTGTCATTAAAAACGTGCAGCAAAATATAAGCAGAGCAACGTTTCGCACGAAACGTAGGCTAAGGCAAATATTTCCAAAAGCCTGGGTTGTAATTTATCGTTGTTAATCTCTGTTCATTGTTGAAATGTTGACGTTGTGAGCTGATAGTGATAGTGTACAGTATGTGCTGTTGTTTCAGGTGTGAGTGTACAGGGGCCCTCTGGAGTTCAGACGTGTAACTCAGACCCTACTGGGACACACACACACAAACAGCTTATGTAAGGCCTCCGCTGGACACACTTACACAACCCATCGATCGTGAACTTCACTGAGGTGATGAGAGAAACTGATCCCGGGTCAGGTCACACCCCAGGGTGTGAGGATGTTTCATGTCGATGGGTTTGTGTTCCTGCAACATTTGAAATTCATCACTGCAAACAGATCAGCACATGACGGACATCATTTATCAGCGGATACAGTGATGGGATAAACTCACCGATAAAATACTAGAGTTCTCGGAGTGGCTGTTTTCAACAGTGCTTATGAATTTAGGTGATATTTAAAGACATTAAGCTCTTGAAAGTTGTCTTTATGTGATACTAAGAGAATTTACCAACAAATGCTCATTAGAAATATGTGCTTCAGCCTACGTTATTGTGAAACTGCATTAAAATGTACTTCACGACACGTTTGACTGCGGTTTGAAGGTGAAATTAACACTAGGGGGCAGTATTAGGACAACAGCTTTTGTTTCTTTTCACACTAGTGATATTTACAGGGACATATTATTGATGAATAAAGGATTATTTAATAATAATAAATAAACACTAACACCTCAAAACGACTGAACACTGTCTATGATTGGTAATGAACACATTTGCATCCCCTATCTATCTCCATACGGTCAACTTTTCTGGCATGGACATTTTGCTGGTCACTTTGTATGGTCTCGCAAAGGGAAGCATGCATCCACAATAGAAATAAAAATCAAGATAAAATGGAGGAAAAGTTTGTTGTTTCATTGGTATTAACTCTGTCTTTTATGATCATTGTTTATATACATAGGACTTGTACTATACTACTATTTGTTCTGTGTTATAATTGTGTCGCAGTCCAAGCTGGATAGGATTGGCTGTCATCACTCTGACTATCGTGTCAGCAGGAAGCTTTAAACAAACCCTCCATGAAGTGTTAACTCCAACACAATGAAGAATTACATTTGCTTCTGAAAACACTATTGGTTGGGTTTAGGCAAGAGTTTGGATACAGTTGATCTGTACGACAACGTGCATAAAGGAATGTATTTCAGATTCACATATATGTAGACAGCGCCATCTAGTAGATTTGTCATTTGAAACATTCAACAGATATACCCAGAGCTGTCTTTTATGTAATCACAGTGCACTTTTCTCCTGTGTCTGCATCTGAAAACACTTTTGGTTGGCTCTAGTCAGGGTGTAATTTGTGCCGGAACAAGCCGAATCTGGATCCGGGGTAAAGTCTGGATGGGATATGCGGTCGGCCGGAAGTGTGATATGCACATTAATATAGCAGCATTTTTTATGACACTGTATAACAATAATTAATGTTTTTACAGTATTGTGACGGTTGGGTTTAGAGTTGGGGGTAGACGTTAATAAAATACAATAAATGGGAAATTTAGTAAATAATATAACTAATTTTAGTTATATTCCGGCCGCAACCGTATCCGATCTAGCAACAACCCGTATCCGGCACCTTTCAAATCTAATCAGGCACCTCAATTTACCCTCCTCACACACACCCCCGCCCGCCCTTCACTTTCTTCCACGACTCCCCAACCCTCGTCACTTTCATCCGCGACCACAACCCCCCCCACAAAACTTTTTCCCAAGACACTTCCCTCCCCCATACCCGCTTTTCGCATTCTTCCATGATACTCACCCCCAAAAGCCTCCTCCCTCCCGGCTTTTCACTTTAGTCCGCGACACTACATCCCCCTCACCCATCCACTGTTAACTTTCGTCCATGCCACTCCCCCCATAACCCCCCCACCCACTTCACTTTTAACCACGACAACCTTCCCCTCCGCTCTTCATGTAGACAGCGCGCTCTAGTAGATTTGTCATCTGAAACATGCAACGAAACATATCCAGAGCAATGTATTTTACATTTCGCAAAAATGTAGACAGCGCCCTCTAGTGGATTTGTCATTTGAAGCATGCAACAAAATATAAGCAGAGCAATGTATTTCACGCTTTGCAAAAATGTAGATAGCGCCCTCTAGTGGATTTGCTATCTGAAACGCACAACAAAATTTACAGTACTGTATTTTTTACATTTCGTGAAAATATAGACAGCGCCCTCTAGTGTGTTTGCCATTTCACTCGTCACTTTTATCCGCGACCACAACCCCCCCACAAAACTTTTTCCCAAGACACTTCCCTCCCCCAAACCCGCTCTTTGCATTCTTCCACAACACTCACCCCCAAAAGCCACCTCCCTCCCGGCTTTTCACTTTTAGACACTACATCCCCCTCACCCACCCACTGTTAACTTTCGTCCATGACACTCCCCCATAACCCCCCCACCCACTTCACTTTTGACCACGACAACCTTCCCCTCCGCTCTTTACATTTGTTTTGTCTGCGACAACCACTGCCTAACCCCCCTACCCCCATCCACCCCTTTTCACTTTTGTGCACGACAACCATTAAACAAATACGACACCCTGCCACCACACACACACACACACCCCATCTGCTCTTCAATTTCGTTGTCGACAACTCTACTTCCTCTGGTAACATGCTGGATCCGCTACCCTGACCTGTTCCAGGACCTCGCAGTTTACTAATTAAGCACTGGGTTTAGGGAAGGGTTTAGTTCTATGGTTCTCTAGCTGATCTGTTCGACAAGCTCCACCTTCTCCTCAACGTTTACAAGAGGGACATTTAGCTGAAACGTACAGCAAAGTGCACCCTAAGTAACGTATTTCAGATTTGCAAAAATGTAGACAGCGCCCTCTAGTGGATTTGTCATCAGAAACATACTACTAAATGTACCCAGTATAACGTATTGTAAATGTAGTCATCAAACTAGATTTGTCCATGATGAATTACTTCTGTATGACTAGTGTTAGGGTTAATTATAAGCTATTAGTTAATGGTTAATTAGTTGAAGTTATTAGTAATGTAATGTAATGTGTATTTATATAGCGCATTTATTGTGTATGGCCATACACCCAAAGAGCTTCACAATCATGAGGGGAGTCTCTTCACACTACCACCAGTGTGTAGCATCCACTTGGCAGCCACAGGACAACGATGGCAGCCACAGGACAACAGCGACAGTGCGCTCACCACACACCTGCTATTGGTGGAGTGAAGTTATGGTAACTAACCAAAGTTATGGTAACTAATAACCTTTACTTCTCCGAATTTGATTGTAGTTAAATAATGTGCACCGTTTGTAAAGCTGCTTTGAAACAATAATTATGAAAAGCGCTATACAAATTAACTTGAATTGAACTTGAATTGTTTGAGAATCACTAAAACCAAAAGGTCTTTAAGGTGTAACTCTGTAACGTTAACTGCGAGCATTAAACAACAAAATATAAAAGATACAAATATAATAATTTCAATACAGTGGGTATTTGTGAGGAAAGATAAAATAATACAATTTTTATAATGCAATCTATTATATTAATGTAAGATATTAATAAAGTATTTCTCTCTGTTTTGACCTCATGTCCTGAATCAGTGTTTTGCACTCTACAGATACTGTATGTGTGCTGATGTTTGGATGAGCAGATATATAATTACGGTGCTGATGGTGTTGGTCAGCACTGAATGCGCCTGTTATAAGCAGAAATCCCTGATCTGAGTGTTCGGATCGAAGCGGCTCAGTAACCGGAGCTCTGCGAGTGTAAACGCATGTGTGGATCAGCTGCAGTATTAAACACGTCGCCTCTTTTGTCCAGCCCTGGGAAATCACTGGTCAACAGAAATCCGATGCTTTGCTTTTCTGCAGTCCATCCACATGATGCTCTGACTGGTTTGCTCCAGTGAGAGACATGTATTGCAAACATGTCGTACGTGCTGTTTATCAGCTTAGGAGATTGAGTTCTCAGTTACATTTTATTCAGTGTTTATTGAATGAAAAAGTTGGATGATTTCACATTGAGATGTTTGAGTGATTTGGCTATCTTTGATGTCTTCAAGAGATGTCAAATGTACACTAAGTCAGCTTCTTTCTCATTTCTATGAACGCTCAGTGTGGACCCATGAAAAACCTTTAACTTTATATTTGACTGAATGCATAAATGATTCATGGAAATAACAATTAATAAAATTATTACTTAAGGTGAATATCCAAATAAATATACACTCACCGGCCACTTTATTAGGTACACCTGTCTAACTGCTTGTTGACACGAATTTCTAATCAGCCAATCACATGGCAGCAACTCAATGCATTTAGGCATGTAGACATGGTCAAGGCGACTGCTGCAGTTCAAAGCGAGCATCAGAATGGGGAAGAAAAGAGAATTTAAGTGATTTTTTTACGTGGCATGGTTGTCGGTGTCAGCCGGGCTGGTCTGAACATTTCAGAAACTGCTGATCTACTGGGATTTTCATGCACAACCATCTCTAGGGCTTACAGAGAATGGTCCGACAAAGAGGAAATATCCAGTGAGTGGCAGTTCTGTGGGAGCAAATGCCTTGTTGATGCCAGAGGTCAGAGGAGAATGGCCAGACTGGTTCCAGCTGATAGAAAGGCAACAGTAACTCAAATAAGCACTCGTTACAACCGAGGTCTGCAGAAGAGCATCTCTGAACACACAACACGTCCAACCTTGAGGCGGATGGGCTACAGCAGCAGAAGACCACACCGGGTGCCACTCCTGTCAGCTAAGAACAGGAAACTGAGGCTACAATTCACACAGGCTCACTAAAACTGGACAATAGAAGATTGGAGAAACGTTGCCTGGTCTGATGAGTCTCCATTTCTGCTGCCAGCAGATGGTCGGCTCAGAATTTGGCGTCTACAACATGAAAGCATGGATCCATCCTGCCTTATATCAACGGTTCAGGCTGGTGGTGTTGGTGTAATGGTGTGGGGGATGTTTTCTTGGTACACTTTGGGTTCATTAGTACCAACTGAGCATCATGTCAACGCCACAGCCTACCTGAGTATTGTTGCTGACCATGTCCATCCCTTTATGACCACAATCTTCTGATGGCTACTTCCAGCAAGATAACGCACCATATTATAAAGCGCCAATCATCTCAGGCTGGTTTCATGAATATGACAATGAGTTCACTGTACTCAAATGGCCTCCACAGTCACCAGATCCCAATGCAATAGAGCAACTTTGGGATGTGGTGGAACGGGAGATTGACATCATGAATGTGCAGCCGACAAATCTGCAGCAACTGCGTGATGCTATCATGTCAATATGGAGCAAAATCTCTGAGGAATATTTCCAGTATGTTGAATCTATGCCACGAAGGATTAAGGCGGTTCTGAAGGCAAAAAGGGGGCCAACCCGGTAAACCTAGTACCTAATAAAGTGGCCGGTGAGTGTACACAGTACAACTGAACTATAAGCATGAGAACTGTTTTTGAGAAATTGACTGGATTTCACTAAGGATGTATTCACCTGAACAGAACTCCATATAAAAGACAGAAACTCTTTTGCACAGGCTTATCTAAAGGGTTAATGCTGCCAGCTGATGATCAACAGTAAAAATTACACATGATTATATAGTGTCATGACTTTGCAATAAAAAAAAAACGTCATTATGATGGAAGCCAGTGGGGCAAAAACAGACACCAACATAATTAAAGCGGAGTTAAATTAAACAATACACAAGGGTTAATGATATTTTGGCAAATTGAATGTAATGATCTCACTGTATGAGACTCAAAGGTACGATCAAATGATTCGAAATTCCCATTACTAGTTCCCAGAAATACTGACAATTTGTATTACAGCTAAAAACAGCAGCAGTTTCATAATTGTTCTGATATGATATATAGTTTATCTGCAACCCTCAGTCTGGCCATTCAGATCGATGGACATGATCTCTTCATTCTGTGTTGTATAACCGCTCTCTCCCTCCGCTGTTCTTGTGTAACACAGTTTTCTGCACATCAGCATGTGAATTGTGCCAGACTGCAGATCCGTATGCTGCCAGTGAAGGGGGGATCCCTCGCTCGGCTATTTTTAGCCTGCTGCATTGTCAGTTGCGCTGAAAAACCGCAGCAGGACTCCCGATCGATGCTCCACGTCACTGTTGCCAGGGAAGAAATCGCGCCCGGACAGAACATTCTGACACTTTACAGTCCGATGGTGTCGTAGGTGACCCACTGTTCCCCATCCACATTAAAGATCTCACGTTGTGCATGCAAACCCGTTCTCCGGCAGGTCCTTGAGCCCCTCCGGGACGACCTTACTATCAATAGCTCATTTCAAACAGTGCTGGAGTAGAGCTAAATATAGACGCACGCTGATGAATTATGCATGAGCTCACTGCGTTCAGCTGTTCGGTGGTCAGTGCTGCTCGCTTTATACTAAAATAACAAGACTCCCACTCACAGATGCTCTGCTAATTCACACACACACACACACACACACATTCTGACCATCGGCGCTTCATTCTGTTGATACAACAGCTATTAAAATAACACAGATCTGTCAAAATGCGAGTGATTGAAAGATGGGTTGTTGAAAAATGTGCATTTCTTCATAACAGTGCATATATGAGAGCGTTTCTGTCACGGTTTATTCTGAGGATATGTAGAGTGCATTACATAAAGGAATACATCCTCTTTGAAAATGGTCATTTTTATCCATTCATCAGTGCTTATAGTTTATATTGGTGCATTTCTTCAAAACATAATCAGTCAAATGAATAGTTACACTTGATTTTAAGGTGTCTTTATTAACAAACTGGTCTGACTCGGGTTGCTATATCTTTTCTAACTGATCCGACTTTCGGTTTTCCGAAAAACCACCCAGAAAATTCCCAAAAGTCCCATTGACTTAACATTGCGTCAAACTTTGTGAGCTCATAACTCTGCATCAGACTGTCCCACACAAACTTCTAACTGGCCCCATATAACTCAGTCTAGCCAGCAACCAATAACTGATGACTTTTTAACTTACTAGCCGCTCCCTAGCAACCACTTACAACACCCTAGCAACTGTCCCACAGACTTCCATTGTAAAAGACTGTCATTGACTTAACATTGGATCAACTTTTGTGAGGTCATAACTCTACATCAGACTGTCCTACAGACTAGAGTCTGGCCTCATTCAACTCAGTCTAGCCAGCAGCCAATCACTGATGACCTTTAAACTTACTAGCCACTCCCTAGCAACCACTTACAGCACCCTAGCAACTTTTCCATAGACTGTGACTAGCTGTTCTAACACATGCTAATAGTTTTAACATGCTACTGACATGCTAATCTTGCTAGAAACATGTTAATGTCATGTTAGCACATGCTAATTCATGCTAGAATCATGCTAACTTCATGCAAATTCATGTTAGTATCATTCTAATTCATGCTAGAATCATGCTAGTAGCATGCTAATTCATGCTAATATCATGCTAATTCAAACTAGAATCATGCTAGGTATATGCTAATACATGCTAGAATCATGCTAATATCATGCTAATTCAAGCTAGAATCATGCTAGAATGATGCTAATTCAAGCTAGAATCATGCTAATTCATGCTAGAATCATGCTAGTTATTTGCTAATTCATGCTAGAATCATGCTAATATGCTAATTCATGCTAGTTATATGCTAATTCATGCTAGAATCATGCTAATATCATGCTAATTCATGCTAGAATCATGTTAATATTATGCGAATTCAAGCTAGAAACATGCTAATTCATGCTAGAATCATGTTAAAAACATGCTAATCCATGCTAGAATCATGCTAACAACATGCTAATTCATGCTAGAAACATGCTAATTACATGGTAATTTGTGTTAGAAACATACTAATTCGTGCTAACTCATGGTAGTATCATGCTAATAAAAAAGTAGCTCCTGGGACGTATTTGGCGCTCTCCAGAAATGTATTGACCTTATTCTAAAATGCGGAAGTGCGCTCGTTTTTGCGATTGATTTAGAACTTCCGATTCAGTTGCTTATGGGAGACATGACTAGGAATAATAAACGGCAGAAAACGGTCAAACTATTTGCTCTACAAACAAGTGTGTTCATGAAAATACAGACAAAGCAAAATAATATAACAAGAAAATATCAGTTTGCAACATCAAGCAGCATAACGAGCTGTTTTTAACGTTTAAAAATGAATGGAAGTGAATGAGACCGGAAGTCCAGAGACAAAAAGATTCACATGACTGCACCCGCTCATACGGGAAGAATTCGGTAAATACAGGGGTACATTTTCAGCATGAGCTTGGGTTGACTACAGTGTGAAAAATGCAGATTGAACATAAAAAAATGAAATTGTCCCAATTAAATCTCAAGAATTGTGTAGTTTCAGCTCATTTTGAACAAGCAAAACAATTATAATTTTTTTTGAGTGTATAGTAAGTACGTGGATCATTTGTAACTATTATTTACCTGAAATAAAGTTACTAAACATTTTTTTATTAAATAGTTATAATCAGTAATGTACTGTAAAAGTGAGGCCACTTCTTTGGGATCTGAAAAAAAAATTATTAGTTTTTTTGTATATTTGATTTCTCCTGTTTCAAAAAAATGTTTTATATTTTCTCCTGACAATTGATTTGCAGCAAAACAAATTTACTTTACATTTTAGTTTAGTCATTTTCTATACTTATGGTTATTTTTCAGCTTCATTTTATTCTTTTCTCACACATCAACTGGCAGTCAAATGCAGTCAGCAGACTCTGTCTGTTACCTAAAGCCAGGATGATTTACATTTTAAGAGATTTGGCTTCAAAATGACCACTTCAAAGTGTTAAAAGTAAACGACAGAAAAGATAAATGTAAATTAGCATTCACTGCCAAAATTCACATTTTTTTCAAAATGTATTTATTTATTTATTTATCGTTTAGGATCCCCATCAGCCACTACCAAGATAGTGGCTATTCTTCCTGGGGTCCATCGAACACAAAACAAAATTACAATAATACATAACAACAAAGACTAATAAAAAAACATAAAAACCCAAAATTCATACATAACACCAAGATCAACAATCCACCTAATATTGTGCTATTAAATGTTTCTTCAACGATTTTACTTGTTACAAAACAAGTGATGTCTGATGGCAATTCATTCCATGTTTTCATTCCTCTATACATTACAGTCTGTTGCTTTGCATTAGTTTTTGAAACGGGAAGCTGATGTGATTTCTGATGCGAATTATCCATTGTTGTTCTCACAGTGGTTATTAAAGTCATGCAAAATGATATTCAACCTTAAACCATTTTAAGTTTTAACAATTGTTTTAAACACACATATGCATATATATATATATATATATATATATACAGTTTAAGTCAGAATTATTAGCCCTCCTCAATTATTAGCTCGTTTATTTTTTTTCTCCAATTTCTGTTTAACGGAGAGCAGATTTTTTTCAGCACATTTCTAATCATAATAGTTTTAATAACTCATCTCTAATAACTGATTTTTTTATCTTTGACATGATGACAGTAAATAATATTAGACTAGATATTCTTCAAGACACTTATATACAGCTTAAAGTGACATTTAAAGGCTTAACTAGGGTAATTAGGGTAACTAGGCAGGTTAGGGTAATTAGGCAAGTTATTGTATAATGATGGTTTGTTCTGTAGAGCATTGAAAAAATATAGCTTAAAGGGGTGAATAATATTGACCTTAAAACGGATTTTAAAAAATTAAAAACTGCTTTTATTCTAGCCGAAATAAAACAAATAAGACTTTCTCCAGAAGAAAAAATATTATCAGACATACTGTGAACATTTCCTTGCTTTGTTAAACATCATTTGGGAAATAATAAAAATTCAAAGGGGGCGAATAATTCTGACTTTAACTGTATATATGTGTGTGTGTGTGTGTGTGTGTGTGTGTGTGTGTGTGTGTGTGTTTTAACACACAACAGCAGCCATGGATTTAAGCTCATTAGATATAATGAAAATTCAGCTTTTATGTCAGTGAAAGTCTGGGAAAAAAATCTGTCAATTTGATATCTGGCTTAAAATGGCAACCCTGTGTGTGAGATTGCTCTAAATGGATGCCCATCACATGGATGTCATGGAGCACAAAGGAATATATATGTACAGTAGGCAGTATATATATAGTCTATAGTTCCTTCTTCCAGAAAACACCCAAGACTTCAATGTGAAACCCACTCGATGTGCTATTTTAGGAAAAATCCATTTATAGCCCACATCACGACTCACGGCTCGGGTGCATGAGCGGCTCATTAGTTCAGCAGTCACTGCAGTTGCTAGGTAACAAAGGCCGGTCAGTAACCCAGAGATGTGTTTTTTATTTCTGTATACGGGTCTCTCTCTCTCTCTCTCTCTCTCTCTCTCTCTCTCTCTCTCTCTCTTCAATATTCATCAGGAATCCTCAGGAAAGCCTCTTTACTCTATACAGCCCACAGAGCAAAGCACAAACAACCAACATACTCATATTGTGTGCATGACTGATATCACGCCCTTCACGGCAGAAACAAAATGTTCAGTTCGAGTACAGTTCCGACTGGTACCTGTTCAGGCAGTGCTCGGGTTTACACCTGAATTTGCTATAAATGACATGTTTGGTTGTTGATTTTTTGGGGGGGTCAGATTTTATGTTAAGGTCCAATTCTTGCTATTAACAAACCATTAACTTTGACTTTTGCTTCTAAAACCCTTTAATTTGCTGCTTATTAGTAGTTATTAAGGTAGTAGTTGGGTTTAGGTGTTGGGGAAGTAGATCATGGAGAATATGTGCTTTATAGGGGAATTACCAACCTACGTCACACATGATGACATACGGGTTCAACCGCGCATACCGGTTGCAAAAAAAGACCGGTTGCAATAGCGAACATGTCGTGTTATGCAGTAGGATGCCAAATTCGAATTCACAAGTCCAAAAATAGAAGACTTAACTTTTACCATACACCACACTGCTTTAATGCCAACTGCAGGCGTCTTTGGCTAACAGCCATCATAAGAGCTGAATGGAGTGAGGACCTAATTATAAATGCTGGACCTTGCAGTTCTTAGTTTATATCAGGTAAGTTCACGCTATGCTGAATCATGCACATTACTCGTTTTTGATGTAAGTTCACATACCTTGCCGTACAGGTGCAGTTCGCTGTCAGAATGCAGTTGTTTGGCTTGTTGATGATTACCCAGGCCTTGTACAGCTCCATCTTCTTTGCTCGGCAGAACCTCTGTGTTTAGCACTACATAGTTTTGAATGTGGTAATCAGGGAACATTATTTCTTGCACATGACCACACAGAACACAGTTAGCATTTAAAGACTTGTAGACCTTTAACTTCTCTCTTGTAAAATCACTTGGAGCTTTAATGAGATAGTTGTATATTTGGGGCTGGCTTATCCAATATCCATTAGGAGGATGCTATCGCAAATGGACCTGTCAGATGAACGCCGCTCACTTTAACGTTAATTTTGCAGAATAACTGTGCTTATCACTGGGTGATAAGCTGTTATAATACGCTGAAAAAGCATTGTGTAAATAATATATATAATATGTAATCAATATAACTTAGCTTTAATACAACAACAAACTCTGAACCGCATCAGATGTCATTCCCTCGCTGTAAATGCTAGCGCTCCCGTTTTTTTCTGAAACCTTGCTGTGCGCTCATCCTGAATGTTTACAAACCCGTAATTCGTCTATAACTACTAATAAACAGTCAATATATTATTAATAAGTAGGTAATTAGAAGGGCCAGACCGAATCTGCTGCCTTTATTTTTGCTATTTCTGCTAATAATGTATGATTTAGAAAACCTAACACATACAAATAAAAGAATAACACATGAAAAATAAAACCAAATGCTGTCAAAGTTGAACTTGTTTGTTAAACAGAGGCTAAAAACATCTATTAAAAGACACTGAATATTACTATGCAAATTGATTATTGTCCATAGATTATCTAAACGTTAGCATATTATTCAACTATTTCATTCATTTTCCTTCTGCTGAGTCCCTTTATTCATCAGGGGTCGCCACAGCGGAATGAACTGCTAACTTATCCAGCATATGTTTTACACATCAGATGCCCTTCCAGCCGCAACCCAGTACTGGGAAACACCCATACACACTCATTCACTACGGCCAATTTAGTTGATCAATACCCCTACAGCGCATGTGTTTGGACTGTGGGGGAAACTGGAGTACCCGGAGGAAACCAACGCCAACAAAGGAAGAACATGCAAACTCCACACAGAACTGTCCCAGCCGGGACTTAAACCAGCGCCCTTGTTGCTGTGAGGTGACAGTGCTAACCACGAAGCCACCGTGCCGCTTTCTTTGTTTTATCAATTGATAATAAACAGATGTGACATTTTTTTTGTGGGCGTTCCTGTCTATGCAGTACAAGTCAATACTTTTTATAAAAATGTGCTTAATATTACTAGGTTTGTCTTTAATAATTACAAGTTCGTTATTAGATTAAGTAAAATAAATGAAATGTGTGTTAATATTACAATTTTTGCTGAAATCCTTCATGTCCCCATGAGAAACAGTTGTGCAGATCAGATTAAAGAATGAGTGAAACAAGGGCTACACACTCACATACAAGCACACTCACAAAAGGTAATGAATTAAACAAGAAGCAGGTGTGTTGAATAATTAAACACTATGAAACCAATACCAGAGAGGATGCAAATACAGGAAATGGCAGCAGCAACAAAACTACACCAAAATAGCAAAATAAAATGAGCAAGTGCTGCACGTTGGAACTGAAATAGCCCGCGCTATTGATCAACTAAAAGCTGCTCTAAAGTCCAGCGCAAAGCTTGTTAGTTATTATGCACCTATGCAGGTTCAAATGCTTAATACACACAGGATGTTCAGCAATACACAAATATATTTACAGATGAAAACAATGTTTAAAATGTTACAGAAATTATTATTTTCTACATCAATATAAACACCACTGCCTCCAAGCCTCATCTTAGGGGGCTTTTTCAGTTTATTCATGACAATCTGGATTAGTATAATGTTATTATTATTAGCAGTATTATTTATTATATGCAGATTTATGTTAGTTTTAATAAACACAAGTGTAGGTTTGTCCACCTGTGTGGTTTTGGAGACGTCTGCATCACCATATGGGGCATAAGAACAGGACGTGTGTTTGGATATAACTCAGTTGTTTGAGCACACTTCATTATTATTGTTCATTTATTCCTTTGCTTGAGATTAGAACTGAATTTAGAAATAGTTTTGACACAAATCTTTGCGCTTAACAAAGGAGATTAAATATGTGGACTAATGGATGTGTTCAGTGGAGTGAGTTTCCACCAGTACTCCAGCAAAGTAAAGGAGTAAAGAGTAAAGTAAAGAGAAAGTAAAGAGGCTGAATGGAGGAGGCTCGTTCTTTATCCTCACGCTGCAGATGCTCTGTTTAACTGTTTTCACGCTAGTGAAGCGTTCAGTTTTTACATTTATAAAGTCCACCATGTAAATAGCAAATGCACCATGGAGCAACGCAAACTGACTCTTAAAGGGAATGAGAGACGAGACTCTGATTGGTTTAATGCAGGTTATGCTCAAAACACACCAAGAACTCATTAAGAGTATAAACACAGCCCTGTTAGACCATGCGCCGGGGCACAGTGCGGATTTTTCTGTCCTTTAAAATAGCAATAGTGTATTCAGACATGTCCTTATTGCTTTTGCGCATTGCGCTATAGACTTTGCGCCTAGATTAAGATAGAGCCCTTGTCATTTAGACAAGGTGATGTATAGTTATACATTCAATTCACTTATCAGCTGATTCGAATGTTATCACTCAATTGAAAGTGCTTTATTAGTGGTTATCAGCTGATAGATATGGGCCAGAAGGCTGTTATCAACCATCCACATGCTTAATCAGCTATAGATCACATATAGCTGCAGCAGGAAGTTAACGAGAATTATTTATTTGAATTAAATTGCCCATTAATTGTATTTTATTACTGTCTACCCCAACCCTAAACCCAACCATCACAGTACTGATCTGGAGTCTCTTCTATTAGTATAGCTGATTAACCATGTGGATGGATGATAACAGTAGGCGCAGAAGGCCCCTACTGGTCCATATCTATCAGCTGATATCCACTGATAATGCCCATTCCATTGAGTGATAACATTCGAAGCGGGTGCACTTACTATATAATGAATTATGCATTACATTTACCAATTGTAAACCTAACCCATATTCTAACCCCAACTATATAGTGAGTAAACAATTAAGTACATCAAGAATGCATGATTATATGCTGTCATGGCTTTGCAATCTAAAAATGTGATTATAATGGAGGTCAATGGGGGCAAAAACTGCCACCAACAGAATGAAAGGGGAGTACATTTGTCCAGAGTGTAATGTTGAATTGTTTTGTCAAAGCTTTTTCCCAAAATTTGTGTCAAATTAAGATTTGTCACCAAAGATCATCCCATTTTCTGAAACTCAGAGAAAGCTGTGGCCAAATGAATCCTCAAAAAGTAGATAAAAAGCATCCCCAACAGCACACACAAGGGTTAACCTCCTCATCCGCTTGTGGCAGTAAATCGGTCATGACCTTTATCTGTGTGTGTTGTAATGTGCATCCAGCCTGATCATGCCAGCGTGCACCAGTTACTCCAGCAGTACTATTTACTGTGTTTCTGGCCTGTTTTCTCTCTGCTAAATTAAGCCAGGCAATGGCCCAAAGCGCACGTCTATTACTATAGGATGTCATAAGACCGCTCGCACCGGATGTGACGTGGTCCTAAAAACTCCTGAAAAGCCCAGATTACATGCTGCCATCCCACAGTGAGAGTGCTATATTTATATTTGAACACGCTCGCTAATTAAGTCATCAGAGGCACAATAGAGTTCAACAAAGCCCACATTGCACTGCATCAGACTTACGCATCGCACATCTTTTGTCCTGCTTCAGGAAAGACATTCAGTCGTTCCGCTTCCTCTAAATATGTGTCTTTTGTGAAGGTCTCATCAGTACGCATTAGTCAGCAAATACCGCTTCACAATAATGTTCAGTTATAGATAATGCATTGCGTTGAACACTAAAAGCAGGGCAGCACAGTGGTTAGCACTGTGGACTTGCAACACTCAGGTCACTAGTTCGAGTCCCGGCTAGGTCAGTTGGCGTTTCTGTGTGGAGTTTGCATGTTCTCCCCGTGTTGGTGTGGGTTTCCTCCGGGTGCTCCGGTTTCCCCCACAAGTCCAAATACATGCGCTATTGGGGAATTGATGAACTAAATTGGCCAAAGTGTATGAGTGTGTGAGAGAATGAGTGTGTATGGGTGTTTTCCAGTATTGGGTTGCAGCTACAAGGACATCCACTGTGTATGTGAATGAATAAACACTAAGCATGAATGTTTTGTACTAAAATAACCATTAAAGGTATTGTTTTATTTTAATGTACCTATTGTAGAACTTACAATTAATTATGCTTAATTACACTTATTTTACAATGAGCTAACCCTAAACTTAACCCACATACAGTATATTAACCCTAACCATTTAGTAAGTACAGTAATTAATTAATATTATTGATTATTTACACTGGACTGCTTACAATATACTAGCCGAAATATATATTACAGTATATAAATAATACATAATAATACATTTGCATGTATTTATTCATTCATTCAATCATTTTCTTTTATCTTAGTCCCTATAATAATCAAGGGTCGCCACAGCGGGATTAACCGCCAACTTATCCAGCATATGTTTTATGCAGCGGATGCCCTTCCAGCTGCAACCCTTCACTAAGAGACACCCATACACTCTTGCATTCACATACACTACGGCCAATTTAGCCTACCCAATTCACCTTTACCGCATGTCTTTGGACTTGTGGGGGAAACCGGAGCACCCAGAGGAAACCCACACCAACACGAGGAGAACATGCAAACTCCACACAGAAATGCCAACTGACCCAGCCGGGACTTGAAGCAGCGACCTTCTTGCTGTGAGGCGATTGCTACCCACTGCGCCACCGTGATGCCCCTTTGTTTTTCATTGGTATTTAATTTTAGTTTGTTATTTTTTATTTTTTCATATATATCTATGCATAAAAATTAAGTAAATTTCAGATTTTTTGTTTTACATTTTCACTTTAATTAGTTTAATTATGTAATATTTATAAATTTTTGTTTTAAAAGCAATGCTTAGTTTTTTTATTAATTTCATTTTGTATTTTTAGTTATTTACTAACCATATAAATACATACAAATATAATATTAAAGGTTTATACATATTATTATTAACTTAACAGGGTTACAGGGTGTCCTACAACATTTTAATTTTGAACTAATATGTATATATATATAAATATGTATACAGTTAAAGACAGAATTATTTGCCCTCTGTTTAGTAAATTTTTCCCCCAATTTTTGTTTAACGAAGAGCAGAATTTTACAACACATTTCTAATTATAATAGTTTTAATAACTCATCTCTAATAACCAGAGATGTATAGTAACGAAGTAGAACTACTTCACTACTGTACTTAAGTACTAAAATGTTGTATCTGTACTCTACTGGAGTACAGAATATTGCAATTTTACAACATTTTACACACACCAAAAAGTCATTTTTTTCACTAAAATGAATGTCTTCACATGGCTAGTACAGGCATATATTATATATGTTGTATATGAAACAGCATACAGTGTGATAGAAACAGTGTGTTGTTTCATCAACTCAACAGATGTACAGTACTGGAGCACCAAAGCTGAATCCAGTGAAAATCCCAGTATTGGAAAATCAATGTCAGGAACGGCTGAGTTGCTCTATGTGGGCCACAAATAGACAGATCTTCCCAAAGCGGACATTGTTTCAACCCAACAGCAAATCGATTTGTGTTCGCTCTCCGTTCTGGCCACATGAGGATACGCTCTATTTAAAGAAAGAGCTGAATGGGTCAAAAAAACATGCGTGAAGCAATTAGTATCTGCTCTGTATTCAGTATAAATGTGCCTTCTCATAATACATCAGCGCTTCTGCTCTGCAAACAGGTGCACTGGGCTCAATAATAACGCTGTTTTTGGGTGGCATGGTGGCTCAGTGGGTAGCACTATCGCCTCACAGCAAGAAGGTTGCTGGTTCGAGTCCCGGCTGGCTCAGTTGGCATTTCTGTTTGGAGTTTGCATGTTCTCCCCGTGTTGGTGCGGGTTTCCTCTGAGTGCTCCGGTTTCCCACACAGTCCAAACACATGCACTATAGGGGAACTGATTAACTAAATTGGCTGTATGAGTGTGTGTGTGAATGTTTCCCAGTACTGGGTTGCGGATGAAAGGGCATCTGCTGCATAAAACATATACTGGATAAGTTGGTGGTTCATTCCGCTGTGGCGACCCCAGATTAATAAAGGGACTAAGCCGACAAGAAAATGAATGAATTAATTTTACTACATTTTAATATGGCACTAAAATATTAAATTTTTTGCTTAATTCTAGATATTTTTGAAATTTAATATTGCAATTTAGAAATTCTGACAATAATTCTACTATTTTAATATTGAAGTAAAATATACTAAATTTGCTTGCAAAATATTAGATGTCCTTGAAATTTAATATTGCAATAAAATAAATTATGAAAATAATAAATGTAATATTGCAGTTTTAAAATTCAGTAATTCTACTACATTTTATTACTGAAGTAAAATATAAAGAATTTGCTTAGGATATTATAGTTATGCTTAAAAATTACATTTTGCAACAAAAAAAATATGACATTAATTTTTCTACATTTTAATACTAAAGTAAAAACGTTGCTTAGGAAATTCTAGATTTATTAAATTTTTTATTTATATAAATTCTAGACAATTTAATATTCCAATTTAAATATTATGACAATAATTCAGCCACATACTAATACTGAAGTAAAATATTTTTTTAAATGCTTAGGAAATTCTAGATATCCTTGAAATTTAAAATTGCAATAAAATAAATTATGACAATAATAAATTTTATATTGCAATTTTTTAAATTCTGACCGTAATTTTAATGCATATTAATATTGCATGTAAATATTAAATATTTTGCTTAAACAATTCTAGAAATATAGGGCTGTGGGTAGCACGTTCGCCTCACAGCAAGAAGGTCGCTGGTTCGAGCCTCGGCTTGGGTTAGTTGGCGTTTCTGTGTGGAGTTTGCATGTTCTCCCCGCGTTCGCATGGGTTTCCTCCGGGTGCTCCTGTTTCTCCGATAGTCCACAGTGGTACAGTGATATGCTAAAATTGACTGTAGAGTATGAGTGTGTCTGTGTGAATGAGTGTGGATGTTTCCCAATGATGAGCTGCATCTAGAAGGGCATCTGTTGCTGCATATGCTGGATAAGTTGGCGGTTCATTCCGCTGTAGCGACCCCATATTAATAAAGGGACTAAGCCGAAAAGAAAATGGACTATTTAAAACATATGACATTAACTACATTTTACTACACCAATATAGATATATATTGTTGTCCGTGTAATGTGTTGTTGTGTTGCAGCTGTGGTGTGTGTGTGTGTGTGTAGTAGATGAGAAGAGCAGCGCGGCGGGAGAAGGCTCACGCTGAACACATTTGTAGATGTGGAGGCGTTTGAAGATCAGACCTGAGTGTAGGTTACGCTGGGACAAACACACTCGCTTCTAAAGAGCAGATCTGGGGTCAGGATGGAGATTTGATTAATTATTGAGAGCCAGCCCAGAATAAAACTGCTTTCATGTCTAAGCCTTTATTTATATGTACAGTTGAAATCAAAATTATTCGCCCTCTTATAATTTTCCTTTTCAAATATTTCCCAAATGATGTTGAACAGATTCAGGAATTTCTCACAGTATTTTCTCTAATATTTTTTCTTCTGGAGAAAGTCTTATTGGTTTTATTTCGGCTAAAATAAAAGCAGTTCTTGATTTTTTTAAAATCCATTTTAAGGTCAATATTATTAGCCCCTTTAAGCAATATTAGTGTTGGATTGTCTCCAGAACAAACCACTGTTATACAATGACTTGCCTAATTACCCTAACTTTACCCTAATTACCCTAGTTAAGCCTTTAAATGTCACTTTAAGCTGAATACTAGTGTCTTGAAGAATATATTTTGTGCTGTCATCATGGCAAAGAGAAAAGAAATCAGCTATTAGAAATGAGTTATTAAAACTATTATGATTAGAAATGTGTTGAACAAAGTCTTCTTTCCGTTAAACAGAAATTATAGTTGAAATAGTAGTTGTAGTACTATCATAGTAGCAGTAGACATTGTTGGTGTAGTAGTATCAGAAGTAGTAGATGTTGTTGTTGTAGTAGTAGTAGTCATTGGTGTAGTAGTATCAGAAGTAGTAGCTCTAACACCGCATCCTAACAATACGGCAATGCAACATGCAATCATAGCTATCTTGGTAATGCACAAATTTCTATTTTGTAAATGCGTACTATTTTTGCGATGTTGCAGCTGAACAACAGCATAAACCACTTTGACAAAGATCACCACATATGCATGCATACACACTACCATGTACTCCATATACACTACCAGACAAAAGTCTTGTTTGCTATCTAAGTTTTAGGAACAGCAAATAATAACTTGACTTCTAGTTGATCATTTGGTAT
>CAIGQZ010031698.1:1488006-1499588 GCA_903798205.1 Danio tinwini | reverse complement strand
AGAGTTCATCAAGAGTCTTTGTGTTCATCTTCAACGCCTCCTCCTTCATCCTACCCCAGACATGCTCAATAATGTTTATGTCTGGTGACTGGGCTGGCCTATCCTGGAGCACCTTGACCTTCTTTGCTTTCAGGAGCTTTGATGTGGAGGCTGAAGTATGAGGAGCAGCGCTATCCTGCTGGAGAATTGTCCCTCTCCTGTGGTTTGTAATGTAATGTGCAGCACAAATGTCTTGATCCCTCAGGCTGTTGATGTTGATCATCCACTCTGCAGATCTCTCCATACTGAATGTAACCCCAAACCATGATTTTCCTTCACCCAAACTTGACTGATTTCTGTGAGAATCTTGGCTCCATGCTGGTTCCAGTAGGTCTTCTGCAGTATTTGTGATGATTGGGATGCAGATCAACAGATGATTCATCTAAACAATCCACCTTCTGCCACTTTTCCAAATGATCAACTAGAAGTCAAGTTATGTGTTGCTGTTACAACCGGGATCCACAACAAGACACTGTAACTGATGATCAACAGTGTCTTTGTAATGGAAGTCAATGGGGCAAAAACAGCCACCAATGTAACAAAAGAGTAGACAATTAAGTGTATTTAAGATCATTTCCAAAGTATTTTCCCAAATTATGTGCCAAATAAGATTTGTCAGCAAAAATCATTACATTTTCTGAAACACAGAGAAAGTTCTGGTCAAATTAAGACTCAGAATCACCCCAGAGTGAATGAAAACAACCCAACAGAACACAAGAGTTAACACTTTTAACCATGCAGTCAGGAGTGCAAGAAGAAGCACCCTGGATGTTACATAAATGCTCAGACCATTGTGAAGCCGGATGTAAACGTCTATAATGATCTCTGGCATGGCGGTCCCTCAGGCCGTCCCATGCAGCCCGGGACTCTCTGGAAATGGGCTCAGTGGAGGGGTCGAGCGGAAAGAGAAATGCTCGTTAAAGCACAGATAGAGAAATCCAGACTGACTCACAACCACTCACTGACACTGCCATCAGGACCTGTTCTCATAACCCGCTTATCAAACTGACACATCGCACCGCTGGCTCCCTTAATATACATCAAGCGCTCATGTTTCAGAAGTGGAAGAGTTTCGGGCTGAAGGTGTTTGAGGATTGTTGTGTGTCTGAATGAAAAAAGGGTTTTTCCACAGTTAACTCTACACTGCAGCTGAGTTTTTGTCTTGTTTGTAGTCCAAATGTCTAAAAATTCTTAAATCAAGAAGCATTTTTAGACATTACAGAAAATATAGTCTTGTTTTCAAAAATAATCTGCCAATGGGGAAAGTGGAGTAATCTGAATCTGGCGGATTATTTGTTGCTTCATTATAAAATGCATCCTGATTTAAGACTTTTTAGATATTTGGACTACAAACAAGACAAAAACTCCAAGTAAGAAAAGCATGTTTTGCAGTGGGAATTTTTGTTGTGTTTTTCGAGAGCCTTTTTGAAGATTTCAGAAGCACTTGTACAATACACTCTCAGAAATAAAGCTATGTGATCTGTCACTGGGGTGTTAACTTTTTTAAAAGGTAAAAAATTGTATTAACACCTCAAGGGTACATATTAGTACCTGAGAAAAGTACAAAAGTGTTCCTCTTAAAATTTGGAGGAACTAATATATACTTTTGAGGTACCAATATGGACCCTTTGAGTACAAATGTGTACCTTTTGAAAAGGTACCACCCCAGTGACAGCTCTCTATATTTCTGAGAGTGTACATTTGATGTATTTCAGATATAAACACTGGATACTCTGTAAAAAATAATAATGCTGGGTTGTTGTGAACCAACAAAAACATAGACAAACCCAACCGTTGGGTTAATTTTTTCTATTAAATTTAAATGACGCTTTTTAACCCAACTGTTGAGTTTATCTTTTAAGTGAACTTGCTTATCGCAGTGACACATGGGTGGCTCCCTTAATATACATCAAGCGCTCATGTTTTTAGAAGTGGAAGAGTTTCGGGCTGAAGGTGTTTGAGGATTGTTGTGTGTCTGAATGAAAAAAGGGTTTTTCCTCAGTCAACTCTACACTGCAGCTGAGTTTTTGTCTTGTTTGTAGTCCAAATGTCTAAAAATTCTTAAATCAAGAAGCATTTTTAGACATTACAGAAAATATAGTCTTGTTTTCAGAAATAATAAGTCAAACTGAAGTGAGATCATCCTTAAAACAAGCTCAATAATCTGCCAATGGGGAAAGTGGAACAATCTTGTTTTTCGTTTTGTCATAAGATTGTTTGGCTCACCCCATTGGCGGATTATTTGTTGCTTGTCTAGTAAAAGCTTCTTGATTTAAGACTTTTTAGATATCTGGACTATAAACAAGACAAAAACTCCAAGTAAGAAAAGCATGTTTTGCAGTGGGAATTTTTGTTGTTTTTTTGAGAGCCTTTTTGAAGATTTCAGAAGGACTTGTACAGTATATTTGATGTATTTCAGATATAAACGCTGGATACTCTGTAAAAATAATAACAAAAACATGGACAAACCCAACCGTTGGGTAATTTTTTTCTTTTAAATTTAAATGACGCTTTTTAACCCAACTGTTGAGTTTGTCTTTCAAGTGAACTTGCTTATCGAAGTGACACATGGGTGGCTCCCTTAATATACATTAAGCGCTCATGTTTTAGAAGTGGAAGAGTTTTGGGCTGAATGTGTTTGGGGATTGTTGTGTGTCTGAGAGAAAACAGGGGTTTACCACGTTTGTCCTTATGTTCATATAACCCAGCATTGTTTCAGTAAAATAAATTGGTTTCTTTTGTTAACATTAGTGAAGCACCCCAATTTGTAATAAATAAAAATACTTTAAACATTAATAATCAACTATATGGTGTGTACAATAGCAGTCAATTAACATTAACACCATGATTGACTAAAGTTAACTTATAAACCCTATTGTAAAGTTTTACCAAAACATGTGTAATGCACCTAAATAACTGTTGAGTTAAAAAGTGTCATTTAAATTGAACTGACAAAGTTAAACAAACATTGGGTTTGTCCATATATGACCCAACATTGGGTTACGACAAGCCAGCATTTTCATTTTTAAAGAGTATCCATCATTCATTTCTGAAATACATCAAATATACTGTACGAGTGCTTAGGAGTTGACTGTAGTAACCCCTTTTTTCATTCAGACACACAACAATCCCGCTCCAGCCCAGAACTCTTCCACTTCTGACACATGAGCACTTGATGTATATTACAACAACCCAGCATTTGTATTTTTACAGAGTATCCAGTGTTTAAATCTGAAATACTGATTGAGTGCTTCTGAAATCTTCCAATAGGCTCTCAGAAAAACACAACAACAAATGTACACTGCAAAAAATACTTTTCTTATTTGGGAAATCTTAAATCAAGAAGCATTTTGTAGACAAGTAAAAAATAATCCGCCAATGGGGTGAGCCGAACAATCTTAAGACAAAACGAAAAACAAGATTACTCCACTTTTTCCATTGGCAGATCATTGAGCTTGTTTTAAGGATGATCTCACTTTATTTTAACCCATTATTTCTGAAAACACAACAATATCTTCTGGATTGTCTAAAAATGCTTCATGATATAAGAATTTTTAGACATTTGGACTACAAACAAGACAAAAACTCAGGTTGCAGTGTAGAGTTGACTGTAGAAAACCATATTTGGGTTAATTTTTCCAATTCAATGTAAATGACACTTTTAACCAAATGGTTGTGTTTGTCCATATTTGGGTTGTTGTAACCCAACATTGTTTAGATTGTAGATTTTAGGTGCATTTCATTAGGCAATTCAATGGGGTTCATTAATTAGCATTAGTCTATAAGAATGTTGTTGTTAATTAGTTGATTGTTAATTTAAACACCATATAGTTACAGCTCAGTTTAAGGGTTAATGTTTAAAAGACTTTTATTTTATAATAATTAAGGTAGTTCACTAATGTTAACCATGCAAGGCAGGGCAAGTTTATTTATATAGCACATTTCATACACTGCTAATGGTAATTGCAATAGTTCAAAGTGCTTTACATAAACAACTAAAGGAATTAAAGGAACTCTAAACAATGGTGGGTTGTTATAACCCAATGCTGAGTCATATATGGACAAACCCAAAATATATTATATTTTATAAGAAATTATAGAGATAATATTACAGTTTTTAATCTCTTCTGACTTCTGACACACTGTCCTATTGCTATCTCTTAATAATGAGCAAGACATTTGTTACAGTATAAACTTAATTATTAATAACTGTTCATGCTCTCTCAGATACATTAAATAATATTAATACATTGTATTATTATGCATTAGTGTAGTCATTACCATATTATAATATTACACATTTTAGAAGTCATTTGTTTGATTAATAAACCTGACAACACTAGTGATGTTTTACATTTATTACTTGCTGTTCACACGCTTTGCAATACAAAGCAATGAATGCATGGTCATTTTCCAATATAGGGCCTTCTATAATCTATTTTAACATCTACATTTATTATTTATTAAGTCCTATTTCTGTTTTTCCCCACATGGAGTGCATTAAAGACTTCAGTGAATATGATCTCTCAGCTGAGCTTCCGCCGCTCATGGCTCGGTTTATTCTCCAAACAGCCAATATTTCCAGGATTTGGGCCAATCAGTCAGGATTTAAAAATACCCCTTACTTTTTTACCAGCAGTGTGTGTTCAAGAAGTCAGACCCCGGCCTGCTGTTTGCGTGATTCATAGTATCATGTTCTGCTGTGACAATTAAAGTGGGCGAACACAATGTTCATTACACCCAGGACGTAATCTGTCATTTGTGTCCGTCAGTGAAGTGATATGAGGAGATATGAGAGCCTACGCTCTCACAAATAAAAGGACAAAAGCTGTCACTGGGATGAAATGTTTTAAAGGTGACCTATTATGTCACTTTATACAAGATGTAAAATAAGTCTCTCATGTCCCCATGTGAAGCTTCAGCTACAAAATAGCACACAAATAATGTTTATTACCTCTCTGAAACTGACCCTTTTAGGCTTTGATCTTAATAGTGGTGTTTTGGTGACTGTCGCTTTAAATGCGAATGAGATTGTGCTCTTTTTAGAATAAGGCGGAGCTACACTGCCTGTTTGTCAGCATAGTGGCAGATTCAAAACAGTAGTAACGCTCTCAGTGTGTAAAAGTGAAAATCAGTCTATGGAGACTTCTGTTGCTGTTCATTTGTGCTTCGTCTAAAACTCCACACCTATAAACCTCTTATGCCGAGTTCAGACTGCATGATTTTCATAGTAGTCGTGTCACAGATGTTTTCACACTGTATGACTATCCGGGCAAGCGTTTTGTCGCTGCTTTGTTTACACTGCAAGATGTATTGACGACAGGGGGGTTTCACACTGTATGACTTTAAAATAGGAAGAATCGCCGACAACTTTGTCCAAACTACATCTCATAACCAAAAACACGTTGTATATCTTTTGATATTAACTACATAATGAGAAAGAAGCCTTTAATGGGGTAGAACATGTACATATTTGCTCACCTGGGTTTGAAGGGGATTAGTAATTTCTGCTCAACTTTTGTTTTTCGACCCGGTTGTGGTTTTGCTCAGATGACACGCCAAACAGACACAGTGCTCCTGCCAAATTTACACTAGTTTTTCCTTCATTTCTTGGGTACAAATAAACTGAAAATGAGCACTTTTAACTTCTCCTCAAGCCTCCCGCTGGCCTCCAGGTAACCACACTAGTGAATGCTGCTCTCTGATTGGCTGTAGGCAATCGTCAATGTTATTTTCTGTCAGAACTCATTTCACACGGCATGATTTGAATCGCCGGCGATTCTCTCCGATCACGTCTTTTGTAGTTCACACTGTGTGATTGTCACTCACGTGCACGAGCACCGATTTGCCTGTGATTTCAGGCATTTGTCTGCGATTTCTCAAAACCTGTTGGCAAGTCAAAATCGGGGTTAAAATCATGCAGTCTGAACTCGGCATTAGTCTATGCTGACATTATCTTAAGCAGCTCAAACACTCTAATGGCTAATGGACAGACGGCTGCTTCTCACTCAGGCTATATATATATAATGTGTGTGTGTGTGTGAAGAGTTCAGATGCAAAAACCTCTACATGCCATCTGAAATCTTCAACCCAGGCTCATTCTAAAAAACGTAGTCCCTTGGTTGTTTCTGGAGACTGCGAATTATGTAGCCAGAGGTACGTATGGCTTCATTTTGTTTTTTTAAACGAATGCTACGGGGCGGCATGACGCCGTTCCTTTTCGCGCTCACCAGCTGACCGCTCACCTCTGTGTGGATGACCTTCCCTCTGCAACAACTTTGTCCGGTTAGCTCGTCGTGTACGTTGGCGGACTTGAGACGCAGAGAGGAGTTGACCACGACGACGACGGGGTTCGAGTCCAGGGAAGACCGGTTCCAGAAATCAGGCAAGACAAAAACAGAATAAAAAAACATAATGAACAAGTTAGTAACAGGATGAGAATGAGGTAAAATCTGAAAACGTGGTAAAAATCAGACGAGGGCTTTTCTTTTTCTGGACGGCTTTTGTAAACCGTTGGTTGGGTTCAGGGAAGTAAGTCGGTGGGCGGGTCAATCGATAAAATTGGTTGGGTTTTGGGAAGGAGGAGGGTGGGTCAGTCAGTCGATTGGCCGGCCGGCCATTCAGTCAGACAGACAATCAGTCGACAGCGGCCTCTGGTGGGTTTACGTGAAAACAGCGGGCACGAACGGCACTCGCAAAAGAAATTTGAGATGTGAAAAAGAGCACACAGCGGCCTCTCGCGTATTCGCAAAAACTGCAAAAATACATACCTCCTTTGACTGACTGACTGACCGACCAATCAACCGACCCACTTGATTGACCCGCCCACCCTTCCACCCACCCACTTTCCTAAACCCAACCAACAAGTTTCAAAAGCAATCCAGAAAAAAAAATCTCGTCTGATTTTTACCGCGTTTTCAGATTTTACCACATTCTCACCCTGTTATTTGCTCGTTTATTTAATTTTTTGGATTCTTTTTTTGTCTTACCTGCTTTCTGGAACCGTTCTTCCACAGACTCAAACCCCGTCGTCGTGATCAACTCCTCTCTGCGTCTCAAGTCCGCCAACGTATACGACGAGCTAACTGGACAAAGTGATTGCAGCGGGAGGGTCATCCACACGGAGGTAATCGGTCAGCTGGTAAGCGCGAAAAGGAACGTTCAATTAAAAAAATTAATTGCAGCCACACGTATCTCCGGCTACATAACTTGCGGCCTCCAGAAACGTACATAGGACTATGTTTTCAGAATGAGCCTGTGTTGCAACCTTAATATTGTTGTCCCATATGTTTGAGAACTAACAATAATAATAGGCTACTCATAATAACCTATATTTTACATCTACAGAATCATGAGAAATTCGTGAAAACCATGATTCTCGTTTTAGCCAGAATCGTGCAGCCCTATACATATATATATATATATATATATATATATATATGTTTTGTCATTTTTATTACTTTTGAAATGTGCGATCAATCAATAAACACCACGTTAATCAAAAGCATTTGTTCATCAGTTTTTAACACTCCTGGGAATTTCTTTGTCTGTGTAATATCTATTCTTTAAAATATAGCTTTTTAAAATGTGTTTATTATATTACATTTTTTTACACTGTATTCATTTTGAGACTCATTTATTTGAGCCGGACAAACCCAGTGTGTGGTGCCACTGCTGTACTCTATCTGTCCTGTGCTGAGTTTGAGTATTTAATCAGCTGTTGACCACATATTTCTCATTTCTGCTGCCGGGTGGGTCATTGCGTGCTTAATTTAAGTGAGCATTCCCTTCATAGTCAGCTTTGCCATTCAGAGGTTCATGAACAGCCTTTAGCAGTGCATGTGAATAAAGCCTATTATCAGAAATAAGCTGAACGATTAAATCATTTTGCATGCATGTACAGGTTTTCTTATGAATATGCAAACCCTGGCCATGTACGTCTCTCTATGCACAAGAAATACAGAGAAATGACAATAATAAGACAGCAGTGAATTAAAGCAGCACGATCTCATCCACACCAACACCATAATGCACATTCACCTGCCTAAATTAACTAGTTATTAACAAGTGTGTGCATTTACCTATAGTTTTAACATGGTTTCTCTTGATATTGAGCTGTACGTTGTGTTTTTGAACACTTTTACGTTGCATTAACGGCAAAAAGCAATTGCAATGCATGTAAAATTCACAAAGTATAGTAGCCTGATTTACAAATGTGTATTTTTATATGAATTCTCAAATCGATTTGTTTCGATATGAAGGTTTTTTTAAACCCTTTTACATTGTATTAACAACAAAAAAGCAATTACAATATATATAAATCAGACAAAATATTGTAGTCTAATTTACAAGTGTGCATTTTATGCCTATTTTCTCATCGTTTTTGTTTAGATTTGAGTGTTTTAATGCTTTTTTACTGCATTAATAACAAAACGCAATTACAATGTATATAAATCAGACAAAATATACTAGCCTAATTTACAAGTGTGCATTTTTTGCAAATTTTCTCATCGTTTTTGTTTAGATTTGAGTATTTAATGCTTTTTTTATTGCATTAATTACAAAAAAGCAATTATAATGTATATAAATCAAACAAAATATAGTAGTCTAATTTACAAGTGTGCATTTAATATGAATTTTCTCACCGTTTTGTTTAGATTTGAGTGTTTTAATGCTTTTTTTACTGCATTAATAACAAAAAGCAATTACAATGTATATAAATCTGACAAAATATACTAGCCTAATTTACAAGTGTGCATTTAATATGAATTTTTTCTTTATTTTTGTTTAGATTTGAGTGTTTTTGACAAATTTTTTACATTGTATTAGCAACAAAAAGCCATTACAATGTATATAAATCAGACAAAATATACTAGCCTAATTTACAAGTGTGCATTTTTTGCAAATTTTCTCATCGTTTTTGTTTAGATTTGAGTGTTTTAACACTTGTTTATTGCATTAATTACAAAAAAGCAATTATAATGTAAAACAGGCAAAATATAGTCTAATTTATGCATGCATTTATACAAATTTTCTCATCGTTTTTGTTTAAATTTTAGTGTTTTTGACGCTTTTTACATTGCATTGACAACAAAAAGCAATTGCAATGTATATAAATCAGACAAAATATAGTAGTCTAATTTACAAGTGTGCATGTAATGTGAATTTTCTCATCGTTTCGATATGAGTGAGTAAGAAATTTTTATGAGTGATTTTTTTTAACAATTTTAAATAGCAATAACCACAAAAAGCAATTACAATGTAATATAATTCAGACAAAAATACAGTAGTCTGATTTACAAGTGTGCCTTTGTATATGTTTCGTTTCGGTATGAGTGTTTCTAAACATGCATACGGAGATTTCGTTTTTACAATCGATATGAGAGTGTGTTGCGTGTGCGAGCGGGTATTTTCCTGACTGCAGCATGTCTTCGGAGTGTGTATGCGCGTATGTATCTCTCTCTCTCTCTCTCTCTCTCTCTGTGTGCACGCGCCGCCCCCTTTATAAATGATGCCGTGAGGATCTCCAGAATCACACCACACTCCCTCTCTGAGCGTCAGAGAGCTCAGGGCGCCCTTTTCACGCTTTTATACGACTTTTTACTTATGTACCCTTTTCTTCGCTTCTTTTTCCGTCGATGAGGCTTTCGTACAGTCATAGTCTCGCACACAAGTGCATTTATTCTCTGAAATCAGCGCGTTTGGAGCTCAGATAGTAAAATACAGCTCGATGTGGACGCGCTTCAGAGATGCTCGGCGGAGTTTAGACGCGCGACGGGACGCGATGTTTGCCTGTAAAAGAGCGACTTCTGCTCGGCACTGACTGTCTCACACGCACCGGAGGGAGATTAAACATGGTCCAGAACGTGATTTTGGTGTTTTTCCGCAGGAGACTGAGCCAGAGACCGGCGGTGGAGGAGCTGGAGAGCAGAAACATCCTCAAACGTGAGTGTCACACCTGTCAGATCACTGCAAAAACAGCATTAATGACTCCAGTGTCACTGATCATTATAATTAACAGCTAATTAAACGGTAACACTCACAAAAATACACTTATTCCCATTGCTTAATTAAATTTTTTTAGAAATGACATGAGCATTTTTAAACCTGTTTGTGCTTGTATATTTATTTTATTTGTGTTTGCTGTGTGTGTTTCCTCTGTCTGAAGATAAATTTCTAACCCCCTTTGTGGATAAACAATTGAAGTTGAAAATAATGGTCCATTACTTAGCTAATGTATTTGCTAATGAGAACAGTAATTCAGTTATTACAGTGTTTATTTATCTTTACTCCCTGTGCATTAGCTAATGTTAGCACGCACAACCTTGGATTTTAAGAATGCATTAGTAACTAATGGACCATTTGAAGTGTTACCAATTAAACATGGAAAGATGAAGTATGCAGTATTATATACAGCTTTATAAAATACAGTTTTTACAGTGTGCATCTAAAAGTAATTTTTGATTTCTGGACCTTTAATACACGCTAATGTTTTGGTTTTTGAAAAATAATTAATATCTGATGGATTGTATTTTGTTATTATTATTATTATTATTATATTAATATTAGTTATACTTTAAATAAAATGTTTGTTACCTGTTTGTTTACAAATAGCATAAACATCTTGTTTAAAATTCATGTTCACTAAAAATAATTGTTGTTGTTTTTCATCCCGATGCATAATGCAATATGTGCAGAATACACATTTTAAAAGAAACAGCAAATATCATCCAATTAAACATGAATTATTATAATATTATTTGTATATATATATATATATATATATATATATATATATATATATATATATTTACTTAATATACAGTTTTGGAAAATAATTTGTGCAGTGCACATCCAACATGTTATTAACTTATTTAACACTGGCAATAGTTTCAGATTTTTTTAATTATTACTGGATGATATATATGTGGTTTTTTTTATAAGTTATACATTAGAATAATGTGCATTACCTGCTTGGTATTAGATTTAAAATATTGACATTTTACTAAGGGGAAAAAAAGTACTTATAATGCATAATGCAATACAGTGTAAAATACTAACTCCAGTAAATTCCTTAACATGACTACAGTATACTGTCTGTGGGCATTATGTTTACTGATATATAGTGTGTTCATTTTCACTTCAAAATCCTAAAAATGTGCTTTGCGTGGCAGTGTTTCAAATGGATTTATTTAACTGCTTCATATGACTCAATTGGGTCATTAGGTTAGGTCAGGTCAAAAATGTCGCAATTGCACATCACCAGTTTTTATATTTTGACGGATCAGAGCATAAACGTACTTAATTAATTATATATTTTCAGCTAAACTTAAATGAACTTCATTTAAAGCACAAATATTGTGTGTACTGCAGTCTAAAGAACACATCACATATTATTCACATATTATTAATTAATCACATTATGTAGTTTGCAGTGTGGGCACTCAGTTTTTATTTAATTTTATGCTATAACAATCTCTACTAAAAGTAATTTGATAAATATTTTAATTGCAGACAACACACACACACACACACACACACAC
>CAIGQZ010031698.1:1474717-1487996 GCA_903798205.1 Danio tinwini | reverse complement strand
GTTGCTTTTAAAGCGATTAGTTGACTTTACTCTATAAAGTAAGTAAATCTGTTGCTTTTAAAGCGATTAGTTGACTTTACTTTAATAAAGTGAGTAAACCTGTTGCTTTTAAACTGATTCTTTGACTTTACTTTAAAACTGTGTACACCTTTTACCTTAAAATTAAGTAAATGCAGCAAGTACATAATTGTAAAAATTAGGTAAAGTCAACTTAACACTTCCAAATTAAAACAGGTTTACTCACTCATTTAAAGTAAAGTCAGCTTGTCCAAAAGCTCCACAAACCCCCTTCTGTAAGTTGTAGGTTAAATGTAGATGATTTGTGGAGCAGCAGGTTTGTGGTGACAGTCAGCTTTATCTGGGGTTCGTCAGCTGTGTTTCTCAGCTGTTTCAGCACTTGTGCTCCAAACACAGAACATTAACTGTGTTTCTGAAGTGGTTTATCGTAGTCTAATCGCAGCGGATAGATACGTGTGCCCCGTTTCTTTTCCCACGTCAAATCCTTTTGCAGAACAGATTCAGATAATCCACACTTCTGACAGAGGGAGATGTAAGAGAACAGCGTTTATCCAGTGAAAGGATGAAGCCTATTAAAGAAAAGCTGTAATATGGTTTGATAAACGGGGTCAGATGTTCAGGAGAGAGGATTTTAAATGCAAAACAACATCACTGTCATTTAATGTTATACAGTAGAGCTGCACAATATATAGTTTTAGCATCGATATTGCAGTGTGTGCATCCTCAATAGTCACATCACAGGATCTGCAATGTTGAATTGGGATTATTAGGAGCCGCAGCCATTGAAGATTTTTACCATAATGAAGCTAAATGTTATCATTTGCATGTGTTTTAAGGCCTGTGACTGTATGAGAGTATTTCAATAGTAATATTTCTTATAACATTTCCCTAAAAAAAATTTCTTAGGTGTTTTTAAATGTATTTATTTATGATATTAAAATAAACAAAGGTAAAACCTATTTTTCAGATTGAATTGATTCTAATTCGACTCTGATTGGCAGTTTTTCCTCACTCAAATCCCACTATTAGTGTTTATGTTCAGCTCTGGGTTCACTTTTGGGCCAATAGCAGAATAACAAACTACTTTGAGGCGGGGTTAAAGATAGTAAGGCCCTGTCTGATCAGTCAAATTTAGATAAACAACCAGTACATTAAATAAAATGTAATTTATCACACATTTTCATTTCCTTCGGCTTAGTCTCTGATTTATAAGAGGTCGCCACAGCGGGATGAACCACCAACTATTCCATGTCTGCGATATGTATATTGCGTATACTATTATCGAGATCATGATAATTTTGTGTCATATTATGCAGCCTTACTGTGTGTATAGGTCAGAACTCAAATGTGTATAATATCATAGTTTTTACACAGGTATTACAGGAGAAAGTGACTTATGAGGACAATGCCCATGTTCCTGTTTTACAAAAGGCTTATAAATCATACAAAATGAGTATTTTATGTAGTCATTAAGCAAAAATGTAGATTCCTATGAGGTTTTGGGATAAGGTTGTATCGAAAATACAGTTTATACAGTAAAGAAACAATGGAAACCTACGGAATGTCCCCGCAATCCACAAAAACACTTTTTAACATTTGTGTGTGTACTTGTTTATGTGGTTTACAAGGACATGAAATTTTATGACATGGGTATGCACTTTATTAAGTTGTTTAAAGATCTCATTTAGTATGATTTTTAAGCATTTGTAATTACAAGGACACAAGCCATGTCCTTGTAATTCAAAATGCTTCAAAATTATACTTAACATTATAATGTTTCCACATGTTTTCTGTGAGAGTTGCGTTTTGGGTAAGACCATATAATAAGAGGTTTTTACTATACAAAATGTACATTAGGCCTATGGAGAGTCCTTGTAAACGGTGTGAATTTGGAGCAAGGAAAATAAACTGTCTTGATAGATTTTCTAGCATTAGTACCCAAGTGCTGTCGTCTGAATCGTGCTCTACATGTTTTGTGCTGGATTACAAACTTAATCTGTTCCTCGGTGGACTGTGTGTGTGTGTGTGTGTGTGTGTGTGTTACTCATCTGTGTGTGTTTTTGATGGATTTGCAGAGAGGAATGACCAGACAGAACAAGAGGAGAGACGAGAAATCAAGCAAAGGCTAAACAGAAAGGTTTGTGATCTCTCCTTATGAGCACTTCACTGAGCGAGTCTCATATACGTGTGTTTTTCTTGCTTAGCATGCAGTGTTTGCTTGTGTATAATCTGTCGTAAGGCTCAATTACTGCTGTAATAACAGTCATTCGATGTACAGAAGAAGCTTCGTCCCACAAGAAGACTTTCTGAAGAAGAGTTTTAAAAACATAACCAATCATAAGTCAGAGTTATTTGCCCTCCTGTGAATTTCTTTTCCAAATATTTCCCAAATGATGTTGAACAGATTCAGGAATTTTTCACAGTATTTCCTTTAATATTTTTTCTTCTGGAGAAAGTCTTATTTGTGTTATTTCATCTAGAATGAAAGCAGTTCTTAAATTTTTTAACCCATTTTAAGGTCAATACTATTAGCCACCTATTATTAGATTGTCTCCAGAACAAATCACTGTTATACAGTGCCTTCCCTAATTACCCTAACTTTACCCTAATTACCCTAGTTAAGCCTTTAAATGTCACTTTAAGCTGAATACTAGTGTCTTGAAGAATATCTAGTCAAATATTATTTACTGGCATCATGACAAAGAGAAAAGAAATTAAAACTATTATGCTTAGAAATGTGCTGAAAAAATATGTTAAACAGAAATTGAGGGAAAAATCTACAGGAGAGCTAATAATTTAGACTTGTCATCTGAAAGCAGGGTAAATAAGCTTTCCATCGATGTTTGATTTGTTAGAATAGCTTTAATATCTGAGATACAACAATTTAAATATCTGAGGGTTTTAAAAATCTAAATATTAAGAGATTCACCTTTACAGTTGTCCAAATTAAGTTCTTAGTGTGGCGGGGAAGGCATGATCAAACGCTCTGCAATGTTGGAGAGAGGGTTGGGTGGCCGGCGGCTGGAAAAGTATGTCAATCAGAGTTATGATTAACGCCAGTTTCTTCTCAGTGACTGAGTCGGAGAGACGCCTGTTAATCGAGGAGGTTGGAAGAGTCGAGAACGCACCAAGAGAGATTGTTAAATCTCTGATCCAAACACTAAATCTTACCTTGTCTTCTTCTTCCTTCCCATCTGACGAACTGTGTTACACTGATGCCGAAACACAGGAAGAAGAAGAAACGACTCTGATTGACATACTTACCAGCCTGCTGTCTACCATTGCGGGGCGTTCGATCACGCCTTCCCCGCCACACTTAGCTATGCATATTACTAAACAAAAATTAGGTTTGCATATATTTAAAGAAGGAAATGTATAAAATGTCTTCATGGAAGATGATCTTTACTTAATATTCCAATGATTTTTGTCTTAAAATTAAATTTGACAAATTACAAATATACTGGTGCAGCATTCAGTGTTGTGCTTCAGGGTCACTGATAATAAGTAGAAATAATGAGCATTAAGTAAATTTATTGAAGTAATATTAAAGCAGTAATTGTCTTTGGCATGCTGTCATTATAGTTACGCTGATTATTCAATTATATGGCTAAATAATTGCTTATTTTCTCTCAGATCATTCCTAAAATGGATATTATTGCTGAAATTCAATTATTCATTCACCACTGTCATGCTTTCATTTATATTTCTGTTGCAATAAGACACAACAATGCCAAAAAAATAGCTTTTTTTCTCAGTTTTTGTCTTGTTTCTAATGCAAATATCTTCAAAGTGTTAATTCAAGAAGCATTTTATGGACAAGCAAAATATACTGTCTTGTTTTAAGAAATAATATGCCAAAATGAAGTGAGTCCATCCTTAAAACAAGTTGGAAAACAAGATTATTTGACTTGTTTTAAGGATAAACTCACTTTATTTTGATTCATTATTTCTGAAAACAAGACAGTAGTGTTTTAGTTGTCCAGAAAAAAGCTTCTTGATTTAAGAATTTGTAGATATTTAGACTAGAAACTAGAAAAAAGCTAACTAAGAAAGGCATTTTGCAGTGTTGCAACAGAAAATGATGATAAAAGATGACAGTGGTGAGTGAATAATTGCATTTTAGCAATTATATGCATATTAGGAATGATCTGAGAGAGAATAAGCAAATATTTAGCCATATAATTATATAATAAGCATAATCTTTTATCAGTGTTACATCATCCTGAATTTAAGTAGTAACAATCTGTTATAGTATATGTTATAGATAATTTTCTCAGTTTTTACACTCCCTCAAGTGGTTTTAAACCTTTATTGGTTTCTTTATTCTGCTAAACACAAAAGAAGATATTATGAAGAATGTTGAAAACCTTTAACCATTGACTTCCATTATAGGAAATACTATGGAAGTAATGGTCCAACATTTTTCAAAATATCTTCTTTTGTGTTTAACAGAAGAAACTCATAAAGGTTTAAAATTAAGTACAACTTGAGTAAATTATAACAGAATTGTCATTTTTAGGTGAACTGTCCCTTTTTTAATGATTTATTTAACATTTTTTTGGACATTATACAAACATAAACAACAACCATCAAGAACAGAGGAGAATAGATGGAGAGGAAAAAGGCAAACAATAGAGAATAATAGGTACTGAACTGTATAGGTATACACTTAGATACATCAAAACAATTAATTAAATAAATAAATACAGAATTAAATGAGGGCCAGATGTCTACATGTATGCCTTTAACAGTATTTACCTGAAGCAGCAGGTTGAATAAGCTTCTCTTCCTCTTCTTGTTGTGTTTTCAGCTCAACCAGCGGCCGACTGTCGACGAGCTGCGGGACAGAAAGATTCTGATCCGCTTCAGTGACTATGTGGAAGTGGCCAAAGCTCAGGATTATGACAGGAGAGCAGACAAACCCTGGACCAGACTCTCAGCTTCTGATAAGGTCAGTGCAGAGGCTCACACACGCCCCCTGCAGGACCAACATCGTGCATTACATATTCAAACATGTTTACAAATGGACTGTGCAGCACTTTAATAAAATGATGCAGAAATTGAGTAAATTTTAGTAGAGTTCATGTTTGCTTGCCTGTTCTGGGTGAAAAAATTGAATGAAATACAGACCAAAGTGTAAAATAATAATAATAAAAATAAAATTAATACTTTTATCTATCAAGGATGCACTAAAAAGTGAAAATAAAGATTGCTCGTTTGAAAATTTATATCAATTTTATATAATTTGTAAAAAAAAAAAGCTAATTTATGCATAATTATAATAATTTATTCCTAAGAATAAGACAATAAAGCAAAAAAATGAATCAGCACAACTGTTCTCAACATTATTAATAATCAGAGATGTTTCTTGAGCTCAAATCTGCATGTTAGACTGATCTCTGAGGGATCACGTGCAATTCTGCAGGAATAAATTACATAATAAAGTCAGTGTGCTACAGTTTTAGTTTGTGTTTATATATAAATACAGGGGAAGGCTAAATTATTCGCCCTCCTGGGAAATGTTAATTATTTTTCAGATATTCCCCAAATGCATCATAAACTTTTGAACATAATAATTTTAATATCTAATTTATAATAAGTTATTTATTTTGTCTTTGCCATGATGACAGTGCATAATATTTTACTAGTTATTTTACAAGATACTAGTGTTCAGCTTAATCTAAAGGCTCAACTAGAGTAATTACTAGTCAAGTTGGGTTAATTACTCAAGTTATTGGACAACAGTGGTGAAAAAGAATAATAAAAAAAAATTACAGGAGGGCTAATAATTATATATAATTTAGTAAAATACATATTTAATTTTTTTGAAATATTTAAAATACATATTTTACTGTATTTTTATTAATTTAACGCAGCGTTAGTGAGCAAAAGAGATCAAAAACATATATAAAACAAATCTTATAGACCCACAAAGATGTGCACGCTGCTTTGGTGTGTTTATGAATATGGTCTAGACCAGTGTTTCTCAACCATGTTCCTGGAGGAGCACCAGCACTGCATATTTTTTATGTCTACTTTGTCATGCCCATTACACGTCTTTCAGTCTCTGTGAATGAGCTGATGATGTGAATCAGATGTGTTTGGTTAAGGAGACATGTGCAGAGCTGGTGGTCAGGATTGTGGTTGAGAAACGCTGATCTCGAGGTGATCGTGGTGTTTTCACGAGCAGCTCATGTTAAGTCAACAGAGTTAGAACCGATCATTTATAAAACATCAGCTGGAAAAAAAAAGCGATCTGGTTTCCTCCATGTGCTCCGGTTGCTCATTGTTGTTGTTTGTGTTTGTAGGCGGCGATACGCAAAGAGCTGAACGAGTTCAAGAGCAATGAGATGGAGGTTCATGCATCAAGCAAACACCTCACAAGGTCAGTGTGGGTTTACAGTAGCCTGTATCTGTTTGGATTATAGGCATGGGATGATATCCGGTTTCAAGGTTTAGCGTTTCAAAATGTTTTCTGCGTTCCTATAGTATATGCATGTATTTTTTGAGGGCTTTTTCACGTGTTTTTTATGACTGTTTCATTTAGTTTTTTTAGGGCAACAGTGCCAAAATAATAATTGATAATTGCTTTCCATATTGACCAATAACGATATATATTTTGAGCTCAGATTTAAAAGATTACCCCAACAATGACCGAAGCCACAAAAATTAGAGGGTCCTTTAAATCAGTGGTTCTCAAAGTGGGGACAATGAAGGGGGTCGCCTGGTGATTTACAAAAATCTATTTATTTTTAATAAACCATAAGTATTACCATATTTTATCCATAACCTACTGAAGAGAAAAAATAGTTGTTTATAGTTACTATATACTATATAGTTACTATAGTAGCTTATACTCACTAGTTTAATTGGATTGCGACCCCTGGGGTAATTACTTTATATTAAAGACACAGCATTAGCATCAGATGCAGTAGACTGATTTTTTTTAACACCAGGTTAAACTTTCTGGCACATTTACAGCACTGACATACATGAAAAAAAATAAACAAACGAAAAATAGACTTGGGTCTATTGGTGTGTGTGTGCGCCATTGCATGCAAGTTTTCTGTATTTATAACAACCTCAGAGGATATTGGGGGTCGCGAGTCACTGGCATTGTTATTTTGGGGGTCACGGGCTGAAAAGTTTGGGAACGCCTGCTTTAAATGGCATAACATATTTTCAGCCGATAAATTTTTGGTGGCTGAAAACTTGGTGCACCTCTAAAATCAACACACTTTTAGATTCCCATTGTGGCACATTTTTGCTGTGTGATTGACTCTTAAATCAATGTAGAGTAAAAAAGACCAGAGCTTATTATTGTTATTGACATACATTTTATTGCGATACGATATAATATAATTTATCAGCCCAGCCCTACGTTTACATGGACAACAGTACTCTAATTATTCTCCTTAAACTGAATAAGACAATAATATGATTAAAGTGTTTACATGAATGT
The DNA here is from genome assembly GCA_903798205.1 of Danio tinwini. Classification (NCBI taxonomy): domain Eukaryota; kingdom Metazoa; phylum Chordata; class Actinopteri; order Cypriniformes; family Danionidae; genus Danio; species Danio tinwini. Next base: position 1,480,516 of record CAIGQZ010031698.1, on the reverse strand, counting down.
TCCTATCATAATCCTGTTTTACATGTTATAGCATATAGATCGATTAACGTCATTGCATCACCAGGCGATCCACGTTTCCTCTTGAGTTTCATGTCATTTCAGGTGTTTCGTTATTATTTGTCAACTTTAACTGCAGTTCGGCACTTTCACTTTCATTCAGGAACATTGTATTCATGCCACCGTGACAAACTTTGAGGTGTTGGATGCGAGTATGAAGTAAGGACTGGTGGGAGGAGTGTTGTTTTAATAGAGTTTGATAGTGCACGCTAAATGGAAAGACAAAACTTCTGCATTTCACAATAGAAACAGAATAGTGTGAAACAGCCATGTGTACATGGAATATCCTGTCGCCAAATGCGGTTATAAGTCCTTCATGATGGTAATAGTTTGACTAAAGTGTTTACATGTGTGTACTGCACGTATAAAAATCGGATTATTGGTGTCCAGATTCACTTAGTGACCATGTTCACATGGACACCAATACTCCGATTTTAGTGAAGTTTATTTATAAACTAATTTGGAGAGAATCATATGCTTATGATTGACCCCGCATTATTCAATTTATAATCCACCAATCAGACGATTCCTAAGCCACTATAAACACCTTAAGTTTCATATAACAGCCATCTTCGTTTGAAGAATCCCCCCTTCCACCCCTCCTCCTTTCCTAGATGGGTGGTACAGTGGCCCGGTGGTTAGAATGTTGCCTCACAGCAAGAACGTCACTGGTTCTAGTTCTTACCAAGCCAGCTGACGTTTCTGTATGGAGTTTACACGTTCTCACTGTGCTCACGTGGGTTTCCCCCGGGTTCCCCGGTTTCCTCCCACCGTGCAAAAACATGCAACTTCAGTTAATTGACTAATCTAAATCAGCACCATAGACATGCTCCTAGTAAGTTTCTCTTAAGAGCAATCACCATCTGTTCATTAGCTACTACAGCAGGGGAGTTCTCCAGATCTACCTGAGCTCAAACTCCCCTCTCGCATTGCAAAAGGGAGGATCTTATGAGCCAGGGCTCTCTCCTGGAACAGCATGCCAAACACGCTTTATAATCAATCATCAGCTAAGTGTGAACTCTTGAAATACGATTAAGACAGAACTCTGACTAAGCGTCTACCATGTAAACAGTGATTTCTTAATCCGACTTAAGTCATAATCAAACTAAACAGAAACTGAATCAAGACATGTGGGGGATTTCTATTTTAGTGGCGTTATTGAAGTGCAGTGAAAACATGTGAACACAGCAATTAAACCATCATGTAGGACTTTTAACCGCATTTTGCGTCAGGAAAGTCCTTACACACAGCACGGTTTGACACTATTCTCTGCACCTACCGAGTCAGTAAAGGACCACAGACACACACACATCATGAAATGCAGAAGTTTTTTCTTTCTATTCGGCGTGTGGGAATCAAAGTCCAATAAAGCAACACTCTTCTATCAGTCCTTACTTCATACTCACATCCAATACCTCAGAGTTTGTCACAAGGGCATGCATGAAATGTTCCTGAAGGAAAGTGAAAGTGCCGAACTGCAGTTAAAGTCAAAACATTAATAATGAAACACCTGAAATTACATAGAACTCCAGAGGAAACGTGAAATCGCCTGGTGATGCGATGACGTTAAACTATCTATATGCTATAACATGTATTATTCAGTTTAAGGAGAATATTTTGATTGCTGATGTACATGTAGACGTAGTCAGTATCTCCAGCAACAAAAGCTACTGGTCAGCCCACGATTCAGCAAACATTTGGGAAACAAATCTCTTATCCACCAACATCCAGCATGCTCTGGAGCTGATTATTGCAGTGGCTTTACTTTATATGCACAGACATGAAGATGCCTTTTCAAGCTCTACAGATATCTGTGTTTTTGACAGTAATTAAGGCAGCAGAAGTCAGTCATTTATTTTAATTATGTAGCCTAACATGTTTACTGCTCCAAAGTATCATAAATGTTTCTTAAAATGAAATATTTTGTGTTAAACATTGCTGTTTTTTTATCTAGACATTTAAAAAGAGCATATTTTAGTGCTGTAATCACAATGCTGTGATATTTTTATCCAAGGTTATCATACTGTCTGAATCATATATCAAGCCTAGTTGGACGTGGCCTGCTCCATATATTGTTCCATGTTTGCATAACCATGCACCAAAAAAAAAAGCCTGTGCATGTACGATAGATTACTTGTCGAGGTCTCTTGCGTAACTGATAAAGGTGCGAGAACACATCCAGTAGATCAGTATGGGAGGTTGTTCTATATATATCTCTATCTGGACTGTAGGATTTGCAGGATCAGCACACATTCGAGCTCGCCGACATCTATAACAAATGCTTGCTCATGTTTAGCTTACGTTTGTTTTACGCTAGACCTCATTTCTGCTGCACAAATAGATATAGCTGAACGAGCCCTCCGTCCTGTTGGGTCTGTGCTAGATTGTGCTGTCGAGTCTACGCTGCTAAAAATGCTGTTCTTACTTAGAGTTTCGGTCTTGTTTCTGGGTCAAGTATCTAAAAGTTCTTTCAAGAGTTAGCTTCTTTCAACACTTAGCTGATGATTGATTATAAAGCTTGTTTGGCATGCTTTCCCGGGAGAGAGCCCTGAGCTTGTAAGATCCTCGAGTCCGGGGCTCCCTCCCGTTGCAAGGCGAGAGGGGAGTTTGAGCTCAGGTAGATCTCGAGAACTCCCCTGTCATAGTGATTGAAGAGCAGATAGTAGTTCTCTTTAACGAGATAGGTACTAGGTAGGGAGCAAATCTATAGTGTTGATTAGTCAATAACTTAGGTTGCATGTTTTTAATCGGTGGGAGGAAACCGGAGAACCCGGGGGAAACCCACGTGAGCACGGGGAGAACGTGCAAACTCCACACAGAAATGCCCGCTGGTTTGGTAAAGCCTAGAACCATTGACATTCTTGCTGTGAGGCAACAGCGCTAAGCACTTGGCCACCGTGCCACCCATCTAGGAAAGAGGAGGAGTAGGGGTGGAAGGAGGGATTCTTCAAAGCGAAGATATCGGTGATACGTAACCCGGGGTATTTGTAGTAGCTTAGGGATCGTCTGATTGCTGCATAGTGAATTTGGATAATGTGGGTCCAGCCGCTAGCAATCATAAGCAGGTGATCCTCTCGAAATTAGTTTATAAATAAACTTCACTTAAATCAAGAAGCATTTTCTAGACAAGTTAAAAACTGTGCTGTTTTTCAGTTAAAATGAAGTGACTTTTCCCATAAAACAAGCAAAATAATCTGACAATGGGGTGGTAGAATAATCTTGTTATGGTTAAGTAGGTGCACACACACACACACACACACACACACACACACACTCGTGTTGGGTTTTCATTTTCTATAGGGTCTCTCTATAGACATAATGATGTTGTATATTCTCTCCCTTTACCCCTAAATACTACTAAATATTTAATTCTGTGTGATTTATGAGCTGTTATACTCATAAATGGCTCCACAAGATCAAAATATTTTGGTATTCCTATATTTGTGGGGCCATTTAGTCCCCACACTGTAATGATCACCAGGATCACACACACACACACACATACACACACACACTGCAAAGTTTTTCTTTCTTTTTGTCTTGTTTCTAGTCCAAATATCTAAAAAGTCTTGTGTTGTTGTCTAAAAATATTGTGTTGTTTTTAGAAATAATGAGTCAAAATTTTGTTTGTCTTTCCCTAAATCGAACAAAATAATCTGTCAATGGTGTAAGAGAAATAAGCTCGTTTTTCCTTTGACATAACATTATTTTGCTTCCATTCCCAGATTATTTAGTTGTTTTAGGAATAAACTCACACATTATTTCTGAAAACTAGACAATATTGTTTTACTTGTCTATAAATACTTGTCAAATGTGTTCTTGATTTGAGATGTTTTGGATATTTGGACTAGAAACAAGGCAAAAACTGTATGTAAGAAACTATTTTTTCTATCTTTACATGCAGTTTTACATTTTAAAGCTCTGTGTGATTTAGGAGCTGTTTTCCTCATGGGACCCAAAAGAAAAGTACTGGTATTACGATACTTGTGGGGACATTTGGTCTCCACAACCGCCAACCTGATGTCACCAAGTAGGACATGATCCTGGATTAACGTCTATGTTGATCCTGGAACAACATTCCAAACAGCCAATCAGAATTAAGACATACATTTACTGTTTATGATCAGTTTAGGCTTACGGTTTGTGCACTTCTACATGATAGTTAACTATTATTCCCCTCTGAATTTGGGATTAATTTATACTTATGGTTGGGTTTAAAGGTAGGGGACAGGTATGGAATACATTTTCCAACAAAAAGGATGTTTCAGGATCAACATAGATGTTAATCCAGGATTGCAACGTACTTGACAAAATTATGATGTGCGTCCCCACAAAGTGATGGATACCAGAACACACACACACACATAGACTCAGGGCTCTTCTGTTAATATTCTCTTAATGGATGGATGATGGTCTGTGTTTTGCACTCATCATTGTCTTCTGTCCGTGTCCTGCAGGTTCCACCGACCATAGCAAGGTTTCTTCCGTGAAGAAGATGCTAACGGTATCTCTGTGAAGTCTAAGACCTCAGGAGGCTCTCCATGGAGGGCCTGATATTTGGGCGCTAGTGAACCTTGGAGACCGTGTCTCTGGAGCTTCAGTCTGAAGAAGCCAAAACCCTCCAATCGCCACTCAGCAGATCATTCATGGTTTTTCAGGGGACTCTGGTGGGACGCTGGAAGACTGTTTGAATAAAAAAGACACTGACTTTTTCTTCTTCTTGTTTTTGTAATGGACTGTTTTAAGCAGTCGCCTTTTGATGCCAGTTGGGGTGGGCGGGGTTTTGAAGATGTGGGCGGGGTTTTGGGGATCAAGCATGTGACTCATTGGAACCGTTTGTTTGTTTTCCCACACCAGTGTTGGTGATGTAGTGACACCCCAAACGTTTCTGGGCTCCTACTAAAACTTGAGTTTCATATCAGCTGTATAGATGTTAGTATGAGGAACGGAAATCATGTCTTACCTTTGCAACGACTATTTATTGTCTGTACAGAACAAGCTTTGGATTTTTAACAAATGACAATGTCTGTCGTCTTTTACGAATGAATGAAAAGATGGATGATAGATTAATGCATGAGGATGAACAAAAACGATGGATGGATGGATGGAACAAAACATAGATGAACAGATGGATGAATAGATGGATTGACGGATGGATAAATGGATCGACCAAAACATTGATGGATGGATGGATGGATGGATGGACCAAAACATAGATGAACAGTGGATAGACAGATGAATAGATGGATGAACCAAAACATGGGTGAATGGATGGACTAAAACATGGATGGATGTATGGATGGATGGATGAACTAAAATAGATGGATGGACTAAAACATGGATGGATGGATGGATGGATGGATGAATGGACTAAAACATTGATGGATGGATGGATGGATGGATGGATGGATGGATGGATGGATAGAAGGATTGACTAAAACATGGATGGATAAATGGATGTTTGAAAGGATGGATAGATGAATGAATGGATGGACTAAAACATAGATGGATGGATGGATGGATGATTGGATGGATGGATGGATGGATAGATGGATGGATGGACTAAAATGGATGGATGAATGGATGGACTAAAACATGGATTGATAGATGGATGTTTGGTAGGATAGATGGATGGATGGGTGAATGGACTAAAACATGGATGAGTGGATGGATGGATGGATGGATAAACTAAAACGGATGGATGGACTAAAACATGGATGGATGGATAAATGGATGGATGGA
>CAIGQZ010031698.1:1434758-1444908 GCA_903798205.1 Danio tinwini | reverse complement strand
AAATTACATTAGGACTATTGAATTTAATTGTGTGTTACTGTTTTTCAGCAGACGGTGATTAGAAATGGCCAAGTCCAAGAACCACACCACACACAACCAGTGTAAGTATATTGAGGTGAAGTTGGCTTTTACATTTGCGTGTTCGTTCATTTCTGAACAGTGACCGCTTGTGATACACACTCTATATTGTTTATCATGCAATTCTATATATTGGGTCATGTAAATATGACTTCAGAACAACATTAGCTCTGTTAAACTGACTGAACAATGCACTCTGATGGTCATTGGTTGCTAAATAGAGGTAAAGTTGGTTTTATATTCGCACATTTGTTCATTTAGAAGTCTCTATATTGTTTACCATGTTACTTTTGAATATTCGATCAGAATTAGCATGCAAGTATGACTTCAAAACAACATCAACACTATCTGATTGACTGAATAGTGTTGTACTTTAATAGTCATTGGCTGCTAATATGATTTCCCTATTTAGAATTGGCAAAGAATACATTTCTGAAATTATATTATTAAGGGGAATGTCTGAATATCCCAATATAAAACCAACGTTACCTCTATGGTTGCAAATATGATTTTAGTTTTTAGAATTTGCCCTTTACTTAAATGATATCAAGTAGATAAATATAAAGCTGACTTTATCCCAATAGTGTCCATCGGAGAGTCTGTGTGGTGAGTGTTCACTGACTCTGTGTTTGTGTTTTTGCAGCTCGTAAGTGGCACAGAAATGGCATCAAGAAGCCCCGATCTCAGAGATACGAGTCTCTCAAAGGGGTAAGAGACACTTGCACACTCTTTCTCTGTGTCTGTAGCACAATATATTGAAAAATTCATTATCACTTTATGTATTGCAAGGAAGTGCAAGAAATAAATTTTAAGGTTTTGTGAAGTGCTTTGAAACATGCATTTAGATTAGTGTAGGATGTCAAGTATTTTTAACTAATGGTCTAATGCAGGGCTATTCAATTAGTTTGTCATGGAGGCCAGTTCATGAAAAGCATCCCAAACGAAAGGCCGGAGAGATATGCCTTGCAATATAAGTGATGACGCAACAGCATATAAGAGCCCATATATTGTATTTTTGCTTTTTAAGACACCCATATTGCATCTTTCTACATTAAAATGTGAATATATTATATTTTGAAACTACATAACATCCCTGCATTGTACAATAGACTCTTTTTTTTTTTTTTACAAACATTCAAATGTTGTATTTCAGAGCACAACAAAAGCAGAACATTGCTGAAGTTGGCTTCTTCTACATTCAGACACATTCATATGTTATGTTTTGAGCTGCATAACAATTGTGGATGGAACAATTATAGAGTTTGGTTGTACGATTATATAGTCTGAAGAATAATCATGGTTTCACTGTTATCACGTCTAATGTAAATTTAAGCTTTATATTGGCTAGATTTAGATCTGGACATCCCTAACTAATACTAAACGTTTAAAAGGCATTTTCATTAACACTAGTTTTTATGCTGTAGGTTTTTCTGTGCTTATAGGGCTACACGATTGTGTGTGTTTAGAGAGAGAAAGAAAATAATATAATAATTATGATGGTCGGCGCCAATATTTAGATTAGCTGTTGTTATCATGTGCGTTCATACAAACATAATCATTTTAATAATAATTCGTCTAACATATCTTTTGTTTACATTGCACTAAAAGGCCGGAAACAAATTGCCTCGGGGGCCGGGTTCAGCCCGCGGGCCGCCAATTGTATAGCCCTGGTCTAATGTGTAAACAGGGTGTCCATGGGGTCTTAAAAATCTGAATCTGCGAATGTCAGGATGCTGTGTAGTTTATGAAATCAATGAAATCCTACTAGATTTGACATCATACTGCTTTGTTTACTGCAGTAATCAAGGCAACACTATTATTTATGCAGTTCTATAGGCGCAAATCTGCTGAATTAGCTTATTTTTATTCAGTATATGAATAATGTTTTAGTTTTGGATTTATTTCTCATGTTATTGTTTAGTAAATATACTGCAAGTTAAAATCTCGCCAGTATTTCTGGATGAAAAGTGGTTATAAGGTCTTAATGTGTGGAAAGAGTCTTAAAGGTCTTGAAGTATTGAATTTCACTCTCTGATTCCTGTATATACTCTGCTAATATAGAAGTTTAATATTAAATGTATATTATGGTTTAGTAACAAGTATTTATTTTTGGCTACAATCTCTATTTAGGCCCAATCCCAATTCTCCCCCTTATTTTTGCTATGTAATATAATATCATATGCAAGTGCAATAAATTAAGGTAAAGATCCTGTGAAGTGCTTTAAAACATGCATATTTATTTTATTCAATGTTTGAAGTAATCTCTACTGAAATATGAATAGAGGGTGGGACATATAATACAGGGTTCGTACGGGTGCTGGAAATCCTGGAAAATGCTTGATTTTTAAAATAGTGTTTTCAGGGTTAGAAAAGTGCTTGGATTTTGGACAAAGTGCTTGAATTTGAAATTGCAGGGCTCGAAATTACGACCGTTTTGGTCGCATATGCACCCAAAATTTTATCTATGCAAGCTTCACGCAGAATGCATATTTGCACTTAGCGCCAAACGCAGCACTCAGGTATAGTTTAAAACAGTTGTCATGTCAACTTGCTGCAGTAAACAAAGCCTGCAATGCCTGCCCCGCCTTAAAGCTCTTCTGATTGGCCCACTGCTCTTGAACTGAATTTTTTTTTTACCATTTTTGGGTGAACTATCCCAATAAATCTATGCTCCAAAGTATTCAACAATTTAAGTTGAAATACCATATTGTGTTTTATTAAAATAGCACAATGGATTTAAATACAGCATATATAAACGTAATTTACCGCTGTTGTTAGGTGCTGGAAAAGCATTAAAAATGCACCTTGAAAGTGCTTAAAGTGCTGGATTTTGAGGTTGAAGGTGTAAGAACCCTGATAATAGCTCCTCCCTTTAAAAAAAAACAGCCAATAGTGTTTAGTTTCTCACAGCACTTCCAGTGAGTGGTTGAACTCATGCTCATCAATGAAGTGCCGATGGGAAGTGGGTGGGGCATACAGACACTAAAGAGCATTTAAATGGTCAGAAGATTTGATGATAAACTGAAGTATGTGGTGACATCACAAAATAATTATCCTTTAGTTTGAAGTGACAAACTGCAAGCTTTGGCTCTTTATATCAGGTTTATATCTTCTAAACCAGAGATGCCCAAACTAGGGCCCACGGGCTAAAGTTGGCCCATGATAACCTTTTAATTTGCCCCACTGTCCAGTCTGAGGAGAGTAAAAATCAAGGGGAGGGGCGGACAGGGAATGCCTTTAATAGAGATAGTCTTTTCTAATTTACGTAACCTTTAGTTTGTTTTATTATTGAGCTACCAAAAAGCAAGCTCCATTTAAATGTTGTGAATGGATCAGATCAATTTAAATGTGCATTGAACTCCATTGCTAATGTTGGAGTTATTGTTTTTTTTTATTGTGTTGTTAATTATAAAATGTACAAAATATATAATGCATTAGTTAACCTAATATGATTAATGCTTTTTGGAAATTACCCATGGCAACTTTGTAATAAGCCGCCACTGCACACAACATTTGGACACGACTGTCGAAGTACGCCCCCTTGTGGCAGTTGCACAGAATTTTCAGTGTTGCGCACCATGGGAGAGAAGCTAATTCTCGTGGTGTCCAAAATAAAGTGCAAAAGCAGCCTTTATTCTGTGTGTTCACCATGGTTAAATGAATGAATACTAAACTCATAGGCTGCTAAATATTTTGGAGGGAATGTAGAGACAACATAACGTTTTTTTTACTCATTTATGAATAGAAATGTTTTTTTAACATCACACACATCACTTCATAACTATAGCGTCCATTTTTCGACTGAACTAAATTTATTTTTGATGTCTTGGTCACTATTTGGAGGGCCGCCAAGTGAATAGCCCTGGGCTAAGGGGTAGAATTGGGATTGTGCCTAAGTGCTTGAATTTGAAGCTGTTAAACCTGGAATGTCATTAAATTTGGGATTAATCAAGCTGTATAACCTTTGTGCAATAAGCTTTTTCATGGTTTACCCCTGTGCCATGTTGATTTTAATGCATCTTCTCTATAATAGGTTGATCCCAAATTCCTGAGGAACATGCGCTTTGCCAAGAAACACAACAAGAAGGGCGCGAAGACCATCGCAAGGAAAGAGGCGTCCAAATAAAGAGGAAAGACCTGCGGAGTCTCCAGTGTACAGATGATGATGATGATGATGATTTCTACACAATAAAGCCATGCTTTGAGAAGGAGTCTGTGTCTGAACTCTCTCTGTTCAGTGTAAACATCAATATAAAGCTGACAGTCTGAGCTCACAGACACTCTGAGGGAAAACAGAATGAAGCCATGCAGGATTGACGTTTATGCACATTTATAAAAGATGAAAACGTTGACGCTTTAAGATCCTCCTAATATTTAGCTTAATTTCTTATTGCATTTAATTTTCAGATTATTGTGAAAAAAATTTAGTGTTTGGGTCATTTTGAACCCTGTAATATGAAGAATAATTAAAAAGATGTGTTAAATGTAGGAAACTGTTTATTTTTGAACCCTGGGCCACAATTTAGATGATATTTGTGTAAATAATATATAATAATCATCATAATATTGATGACTGAACTCTATTTGCTTTAATGATTTACATAATTTTAGTGAAGATAAATTGTCAATATTGGTCAAAATATGCATCGTCATCCTGTGTAAGAGATATTTGTTAAAATGAATTCTGGGATAGTGCTGGGCAAACAATCGCCATTTAAAATAAAAGTTTCTTTTAACAATATATATGTATTTTATATATATGTATATGTGATGCACATAAAAACAAAACTAATGTAATATATGTAAGAATGTTTTAAAAAAGAAATGTAGGAAACTTTAATCATACTTGTCCATTTTGGGCCTCAATTTAGCTGATAATTGTGTAAATAATGAATAAAAATTATAATACTGTTGATAGACAAATGCAGCAAGTGTATTTTACACTTAAATGTAATTTGTAGTATATAATAAATGCAATAATATAATGTAATTATTAATAAGCCACTGAGTGTGATGACAGTCACTCTTATTTTGTTTCACTGAAACTCAATACAGATTACCTACTAACATAGTTTTAACAAGTACATTTGCAGTTATATATAACAACTGAAATGTAAGATATTGTGGAGTTTATAATGCGGGAAATAAATATTCAGAATGCTTAGAATCAGATTCATTCGTTTAAATTACTTCTAATTTGTTAAAGCGTAGTTATGTTTTCAGTGTTGAGGGGTATTTGTGTATAGATTTAGCTAACTATTAGCTATTTCAGTGGTTACTGTGAGTTAATATAGAAACTATGCATCTGATTGAGCTTTACTTTTAGGCTATATGTAGTAGAGACATGCCTATTTTACTGTAAAAGTGGCTTGTGAACACTTACGGTGATCTGCCACTTTTTAAATGAACTTGTTCTTGCGAAGACTGACTGCTGCGATTATACATTCACAATGATATGAATCGTTATAGAGTGGTCAAATGTTTATTAATATTATCTATTATTTTAACTATTATTAAGATACAGAGTAATCTATTTAAGTACTGAGCCCCCACCTCCCATACATCTTGTTTTGACGTCCTTCAGGGGGAATAAAGTGTTAAACCCCCCTGTAATTCGCACCCTGAACACAGGAATGATTGACTATTCCTGGTACGTGAGGAAAATCATTGTCAAACCTGCGCTACTGGATTAAAAGTGAGTGTGTGTTTTGGCGGAGACGGTAAATAAGATGATGTTCCTATACCGGGAGTCGAACCCGGGCCGCCTGGGTGAAAACCAGGAATCCTATCCGCTAGACCATATGGGAAATTCTGAACACCGAATGATGGGTTACAGACTTTTATTTGTTTAAATAAATGATACATAAATAAGTCCACAAATTCATGCATAAATAAAACAATAAATAAATAAACTAATGAACAAATAAATGAATAATTAAATCCCTGCATAAATAAAACAATAAATAAATAAACCCAAAAATTCAAGAAATTAAAAAAGCAGTAAATAAATAAACAAATGCGCAAATAAATAAATCCCTGCATAAATAAAACAATAAATAAATAAACCCACAAATTAATGCATAAGTAAAGCAGTAAATAAATAAATGAGTAAGTAAATCCATAAATACCTGCATAAATAAAACAATAAATAAATATGCAAATACATAAATAAATATATATATAAAAAACGCAAAATCATTTATCTATTTATTTATGCAGGAATTTGTAGATTTATATTGATTTATTGTTTTATTTATACAGGAATTTATGGATTTATTTACTCATTTATGTATTTATTTGCGTATTTATTTATTTCAGTAGAAGTCAAAGGAACGTCGTAAAGTCTCAGTGTATATGTGATTTTATGTGTGTATATGTAAAAATCTATTTTTTTTAATTAAGCCTGAAAAATAATTAATAATATTATCACCCTTAAATATAATATAAATCAATTAAAAGAGCGTCGCGATGTGGCTTGTATTATGTACATTTCGGCTTGTATTTTGTCGAGTAGCGCAGGCGTTTCAGTCAGTTGCATCATTTCCGCTGTCTCTGTTCACCGGCGACGGCCAGCATGTGAGTGTGATCTGACACTTCATCTTTATATAAAACTTTCTCAAACACACACATATATATATATCTTACAGACACACACACACACACATATATATATACACACACATACACACACACTGCCTGCCTGTGTTTATAGACTGCTCATATACAGGCGAACTCGATGATTAGCTGCTAGCTGAGACTGCAGCTCCTGCTGTACTACTGTAGTCTGATACTGTCTAATAATAAACAGTTATTAATCAGCATATAAATCAGTTTGACTCTCAGATCATAATTTCAATCTGTTTATGCAGCAGAAAACCGATTTTACAACATTATGATGGTAATTAAGTGCTCCAAATATACTTAAAACACACTCTTTCACCTCTGTTATTGTTATGTAATGTTAAATATACAGTATATATAGTGCAGTTTTGTTTATAAGTCAAAGGAAACCCATTTTGTGTCAGCTTTAAACTTACTAATGTGATGTTATTTAGCCTGATATTAATAAGAAAAGTCGCTGTGTATTACTTTAATGATTCACATAACTTTGGTGGAGATAAAATTAATAGAGGTAAAGTTGGTTTAATATTCACACATTCGTTCATTTAGAAGTCTCTATATTGTTTTCCATGTTACTTTGAATATTCGATCAGAATTAGCATGCAAGTATGACTTCAAAACAACATCAACACTATCTGATAGACTGTGAATAATGCTGTACTTTGATAGTCATTGGCTGCTAATATGATTTCCCTATTTAGAATTGGCAAATAATACATTTCTGAAATTATATTATTAAGGGGAATGTCTGAATATCCCAATATAAAACCAACGTTACCTCTATAAAATGTCCTAATATTAGTGAAAATATGCAGCATCATCATTCCCTGTAAGAGATACATTAATGTGAAATGAATTCTGCAATAGTGCTGGGCAAAGATTAATCGCTATCCAAAATAAAAGTGTGTTTTGACATTCTCTGACAAAGACCCCTTTGGAAATTTGGTACAAAGAATTAAAGAATCCTAAAAGAGAAAAACAAGCTAAAATGATAAGATGGGTTGAACATGATACTCAATTTAAACCAGCGAAACTAGATTTAAGATTGGAGTTTGCAAGGCATAACATCCTTCTGTCTCATCACTAATGACAATGAATTAGAAAGTTTTCAACATCTTTCAGAAACGTATAACTTGGATCTCCTGGGCCCGGTTTTTCAAAAGTAATCCACTAGGATTTTGGATAACGGATTGGATCAAATCTTGAAAATGGGTTTTTCAAAAGAAAAAGCGGATTACATAATCGGATTAGATTACGTAATCCAATCTGGGTTTTGATCCGGATCAAACCTTTAGTTTGGGTTTTTCAGACCTTTTTTGTAGGATTTGGATCACTTTGATCTAAAAGATCTGGATTAAACTGATCCCATCAGAAAGGTGGATTCAGCGTGGATTTCATGCCCAAAATGTAATGAAAACTTAAAAAATGTATCAAATAATGCTATATTTGGATCATGCAGCAGTATCTTACAAGAGATCATATTTATTCATGAGGTTTTAATTGTATTTGTTTATCCGTCAGGTAGGCTTTAACATATTCAGCCTCTCAGTATAGGCCTACAGCAAAGTTGAAAGAGTTTGGCCTCCGAAAATAATCCCCAAACAGCTGTCAAAATTGACCAAAAACAATACATTTCATTCTGTCACTAATTAAATATATATCTCAATGTAAAAATATTTTTGTTTTAAGAATATTTATTAGTGATGTATGCAATGAAAACTGAATAACCAAAAAAAATATGCAAAGAATGGCAATCACTGATTTCTGAAATCACTTTAACAATTACAAAAAGAGACTGAAAGGGCAGAAGCACAGCTTCATCTGGCAGAGGAACAACTGACTCTGACCAAACTGCAGCAAACCAACGCTAGACTTGAGATCCGCCTCCTAAAGGCTACGCTCAGACAAGCTGATCTCTCCACATCAGATGAGGAAGTCTGAAACTATTGTGGAGTTTTTGGCATTAAGTCTTTTTTAAATTCAATACATCTATATTTAAAACTATTTATAGGTTTTTTTTTTTTAATGTGTGTGTTTTCATTTCAAATAAAAATAAACTTCTATTGACCCCACACTGGCTATTCTACTAGTTGCTCTTTAAATATCAATAGTTCTACATTGTGATTTCCTATCCTGTTTGAGCACTGGTTATCCATATTTAGTGATCCTGAAAAGTTCCTATCCGGATCAGATTGGTCCAATCCGATGTTGCTTTGAAAAACTGGCTCAAAAAGTAAGCTGGATTACGTGATCACGGATCGCAAAAAAAGACTTACTAAATCTGGATCAATTTTATCCGGATTAAACCTTTTGAAAAACAGGTCCCAGGTTAGAGACTACTTCAATAAAAACATTAGAGACTCAGAAGACATAAATACAACAGTAGTACAGGTATTTATAGATGCTTACAAAAAGAAAGTTAATAAAAAAAACTAGTATCAAGAATTTATTCCTGTCTGAGATTAACAAAGAAACACTCAACAATGTATATAAAACAGAAATGGGAAAGCCAATATAATTATAACAAATGAGGAATGGTTAACTATTTAGGAAACACCGATGATCACAATTAATTCAGATTCATGGAGGGAATTTATTTAGAAAAATGTAATCAGGTTCTTTACAACACCTAAAATAAAATACTTTCAAACTAGAGATAAAAATGGCTATATAAATATATTTCCACATATTTTGGGGTTGTAATATTATACACACCTCTTGGCAAGATCTAAATAAAAAGATAAATGCAATTTTGGGATTGAATCTGGAATGTAATTCTAAAACTATGTACCTGGGAATTTACTCTGCAGAAATACCAAAAACTGATGCATATCTTCTTAACACACTACTAATAACTAGCCAAAAGGCAATTACAAAGAAATGGCTCAGGGAAGATCCTCCATCTGTAGGTGAATGGTATAATATTGTTAAAGAGGTGTATGACATGGAAGTACTGGCATTTTCCTTGAGACATCAAGCCTATAAAATTTCTGCATACTGGGGTAAATGGTTGAGAAGAGATGCATTGTTTTAATCTTATTGTGGTGCTTCTACTTTTTATGTATATATACAGATATATTTGAACCCTGTTGATCTTTGATATGTAACCCTTAACAAAACTATATAGCAACATTTTATCAACGATAAATGAGAATTTAAATAAGATTGTATTCGGGGACCGTTGACACTTGTATTGTATATCTTTCTATGTTCTTTTAAAAATGTTTTCTTTTTATTATTTATTTAATTATTATTATTTTCTTATTTGTTTATTATTATTATTTATTATTATTATGTTTGTTTTGTTTGTCTAGTTCTGAACTGTTTTGAATAAAGGGGAAAAAAAGTGTGTTTTGACGTAATACATGTGTGTATTGTATATATTTATTATGTCTACGTGATACACACACACACACACACACACACACACACACACACACACACACACACA
>CAIGQZ010031698.1:1422815-1433725 GCA_903798205.1 Danio tinwini | reverse complement strand
ACAAACACACACAAATACACAGACACACTCGCGCACTCACACACACACACACATATAAAAACATGCACACACATACACAAACAAACACACACAAATACACTGGCACACTCACACATATATAAACACATGCACACACATACACAAACACACACAAATACACAGAGACACTGGTGCACTCACACACACATATAAACACATGCACACACATACATACACAAACAAACACACACAAATACGCAGACACACACTCACACACATACAAACACACACATATAAACACATGCACACACATACACAAACAAACATCTCGTGCACACACACTCATTCTCTCTCTCACTGTGTGTGTTGTCGTTCAGGTTCACGTTCTACGACGGGCCGCCCTTCGCCACAGGTCTGCCTCACTATGGTCATATTCTGGCGGGAACCATCAAGGACATTGTGACACGATTTGCTCATCAGAACGGCTTCCACGTGGAGCGGCGCTTCGGCTGGGACTGCCACGGCCTGCCGGTGGTGAGAAAACACAGGAAAAAAAAAAGATCTAAACTGCCTAAAGATTAAGGGAAATGGCATCACGCTGCAAAAAAAGAAGAGTTTTTGTCTTGTTTCTAGTCCAAATATCTAAAACCTCAAAAATCAAGAAGCTTTTACTAGACAATCAACAAATATCAGAGTCAGTTTTATAGCCAAGTGTGTTTCACACACACACACACAAGGAATTTGTTTTGGCTACAGAAGCTTCCAGTGTACATAAAGTGACAACACAAAAAGAATATGACATTAAGTCAAACTCTGCCACCGGGTCCGGTGACGTCATCGACTTCCCCTTTAATTTTTAAAGGCCGCGGGTTGCGCAACACCCCGGAAGTGGCTCCATTTGAGAGTGTAGAAGCTATATTTTATGCACATATGCATCACTTCGGTTTTTATTTTACTGTACAAAAGTTATTTACACTTAAATACACAGTATACTGGATACCCGAGCTGGGTATTGAACATTGGCTTATTTTCATATCTTATAGTCATTGACTAATTTTAATGTAATGTTATGATGCCTAAAATGGAAAGGAGATCAAATAAGTGATGTAAACTCATGTTCCTATAGTTATTATCATCTACA
This sequence comes from Danio tinwini, assembly GCA_903798205.1. Lineage (NCBI taxonomy): Eukaryota > Metazoa > Chordata > Actinopteri > Cypriniformes > Danionidae > Danio > Danio tinwini. The sequence continues at coordinate 1,432,605 of CAIGQZ010031698.1, read as the reverse complement.
ACTAAGCAAGAGCAAATATGTACTATTAAATATGAATGATCAAAAAGTTATTTTCCCAGGATTCAGATGAATTGTAATAGCTTGGTCAGAAAACAAGATAGAGATAAAGTTCTTTTTCCTAGTGTTTGCTGCCCTCTGCTGGTTTCAAGCAGAAGTCTGGATAAGCTAAAATCTCTAAATAGATCATCTACACCCTTTCAAAAAAGCATTTTAGAAAAAAGATTTAAAATCGCCCAATGTTGAAGTGGTTCATAATAAAACAGAAAACATATCAAATATTATTTATTACTTTCAGCAGTTTCTTATGTAAATTCAAAGGGTTTTCTATTCAATTACACTGGAATTTTTCATTTATAGCAATGCATTTGGATATGGAAGGCTTTCAAAATTTGGTAGGCGGAAAATACATTAAAAAATGGTATAGCACCTCTCATTAGTTGGAATAGAATAACTTCTGCATAGATTATGGTAGAGACATTTTTCTTTTTTTTCTCTGATTACACACATGTGCAGGAACCACCAAAATTATTTACAGCAACACAGACCACACAGAACCTAAAAGGTACACTTTCAAATTTGAGTTTATAAAAAAAATACAAAAAGCGCCTCTTTTTTTAGGTGTTTATTATAACACAGACATCACATACAGTTATTTTAAATACTTTTAATAGTGTTTTATGAAAATTCAAAGGGTTTTCTTTAAAATGATACCAAATTTTTGCATTTACACCTCTGCATGTGGATTTGGGAAGCTTTTAAATTTGGGTAGGCAAAATCCAGGCGGAAATCCCAAAATAGCACTAGACTTTAAAGGGTTAAACAGAGATGCAGTTAGTCAAAAGATCTGAATGTTGAATTGTATGTACAGATTTGTTATAAATATACAGGTCACGGTTTCCACTACATTCATTCTTCCATGGTGGGGCGCCACACCAAAACTCATCCCGCCACAGCTATATTACAGCTTCCCATTCAAATCATTAAGTCGTTGTTTTTTTAATAGCGTGTTATAATCGCACCAAAACGTATTAAAAGGAAAGTGAATTATAACAGCGCAAACTTTTCTTTAACCGTAGTAGAGCTGTGCGTTATTTGTTTAACCCTTTACGGTGACATGCTGACTGACTGACAGGACTGCGTGATGCGTGATGCGTGAGGCCAGCAAACACGGCGTAGCTTTCAGTTAAGATGAACACGGTTTTTATAATTACACTGTATAGATAAAGGTCTATGGCTCTGCATACAATGACTTCATCTGGCTGGAGTTTATAGCCGTGTCACTTTACTTCACGACTGTTCAGCTACTTCAGCTGTTTCACTTTACTTCAGGACGCATTAATGCTGCTCTGTAGGTCTATTAGAGACATTCATAAACATTCCTAGCAAATCTAATAAATGTTGGAGACGTATTTGTCACATAAACGCACTAAATCGCACTTCAGCAGCGTTTATTTAAGGCACGAAAATCTGCACTTGAGCAGCGTATATTTGAGGGTTTGAAGTTTTGTGCACGAACAGAGGAAATCAGCGCGCAAGCAGAGATTCGCATGCTCGTATTACATAAATACGATCTCAACTTGTAATACTGCGCTCACAACATGTCATTGAAATAACACCATAGGTAGTTGGTACATCTGTGTAGAAGTCCTGCCGCTACAGCTGGAAAAAATCCTAGAGGAAACACTGCAGGTTATAAGATACTGTGTACAAATGCGTGTGAGAAAGTATTGCATTGTATATTGTTATAAGGTGCTGTGTACAAGTGCGTATGAGAAAGTATTGCACGTTTATTGCACAGTAGGAGAATATTTAACTGTTCATGAGGTAGATGGCCTGAGGAAAGAAACTTTTCCTGTGTCTGGCTGTTTTTGTGCTTGGTGCTCTGTAGCGCCGACCAGACGGTAACAGTTCGAACAGGTAGTGTGCTGGGTGTGAGGCGTCCAGAGTGATTTTACGAGCTCTTTTACTCACTCTGGAAGAGTACAGTTCTTGAAGTGTAGGAAGGGTAGTGCCAGTGAGTCGTTCAAACTATTTTAAATGATGTATTTCGTATACTGATGTACAACTAAAGGCATGTGTAAAGCTTTTATTTTAGATAGCCTACGACCAGCTAAAAAACTGCAGCTGTAGTTTTTAAAGATGATGTCTTTGGTACTCGGATTCCAGGAATAGCTCAATTTACACAGCAGAAGCTTATGCAATAAATATGGCTTTAGAACAAATGGAAAGGACACAGTACCGTAACTTCTTAATCTGCACAGATTCCAAATCCTGTCTTCAAGCACTTGAAGCCTCTAAGTGTGATCACCTCATAATTTCCATGATTTTAAAGAAAATGACAACACTAGAAAAAAAGAAGGTCAACATCATCTTCTGTTGGCTTTCAGGCCATATGGAGCTACATGGAAATGAACTGGCTGATGAAGCAGCAGAACAGGCCATCTCCTTGAAAGTGACAGAATGTTTAATTCCTCCTGAGGACTTGAAACACACAATTAATTTGAACATAAACGAAACATGGCAAAGGGAATGAGACGACTGCATAAATAATAAATTACATGAAATTAACCCGAAAATAAATAAAAGACATTTAGCAAATTGTAATTTTGAGACCAGGCATGATCAAACTGTCTACACTAGATGTCGAATTGGACATTCCAGATTGACTCATTTGTATTTACTCAATAACGAAGACCCACCTACATGTAATTATTGCCAGGCTGCTCTTACTATTAAACATGTTTTGTTGGAAATGTGAAAGTTTGAACACAATTAGACACAATTTTTATAAGAGAGTATTTGATGGACATTTTTAAAACGGTATCACCAGGAAAAGTTTTAAATTATTTATCAAAAATTGAAATGAAAAATCATATTTAACTTTGAAAATATTTTTGTGTGAATTTTATTTATTTATATTTTATATATTTAGTAACTTTTTATTGTAATATGAATTTGTTTTTATCATGTAATATTTTTATGTATATTCATCTTACTATGAAATAGCCATAAGCTGCTGATGTGGCAATAAATAAATAAACGACGGGCTAAAAGCATCAAAAAGTCATCATTTAAGTTATTTTAACTATGCATATCTTTAACTTGTAGTTACCGATAATAATGTCAGTAATATGATTAGTTTTGTTAAAATGTCAAGATTATAAAAAGATCAAATATGATTATGAATAGTTTTTGATCAGGCATTCAACGCAGACGATCCATTGGGGTCCTAAGCGAACTCGATTGCAGGTGGGACTCGATTTCTCACCACACCGGCACAAATTAAGCCCTGGTGTTTACAGAGCAGAGGCGCAGTGCGTGCTAGTAGAGGCGTGACTAGATGTGACGCTTCCTGATGACGTGGAGCCGATCCGCGGTCATATCACATTATGTTAGCTGACCAATCAGAGCCTCCTAAGGGCGGGCCTTTCGACAGTGGTGTTCATGTTAGCTGAGTAGCTGTATATAATCAAAGATATATAATAAAATAATGTGATTTTCTACAAATATAGCATGAGCACACATTACTTTGCATCTTATAAACACAACCAAGCCTTAAAAATACACTCTGGACCAGCTCTTTAAGGATAAACTCACTTAATTTGGGCTCATTATTTCTGAAAACAAGATGATATTTTTTTGCTTGCCTTAAAATGCTTCCTGATTTAAGAAATTTTAGATATTTGGACTAGAAACAAGTAAGAAAAGCATTGGTTTAGAGTGCAGAAAGTGTTTTAATATTGTGTTGGCTCTTCTACAACTGCTTCAAATGCATCTAGTAAAATAATAAGTAAAGTCTGTGATCGTATATTTGTTCTTCAGGAGTATGAGATCGATAAATCGCTGAACATCAAAGGACCCGAGGATGTGATGAAGATGGGCATCGAGGAGTACAACAAGCAATGCCGGAGCATCGTCATGAGATATGCTGATGAGTGGGAGGTACGAGGGTGTGTGTTTGTGTGTGTATGTGTTTGTGTGTGATTGTGCATGTGTGCATGTTTGTTTCCCTAAACTAGTAAAACATAGTTACTGTAGTTTCTGAACACTGTTAGCATTAAGGGCTGCAATATTTAGTTTTTCTGCAGTATATAATGTGATAATGGTGACTCAGTGGTTAGCACACAAGAAGGTAGCTGGTTCGAGTCCCGGCTGGGTCAGTTGGCAGCTCTGTGTGGAGTTTGCGTGTTCTCCCCATGTTGGCGTGGGTTTCCTCCGGGTGCTCCGGTTTCCCCCACAGTTCAAACACATGCACTATAGTGGAATTGATGAACTAAAGTGGCCGTAGTGTGTGTGTGTGTGTGTGTGTGTGTGTATGGGTGTTTCCCAGTACTGGGTTGCAGCTGGAAGATTCATTCATTCATTTTTTCTTCGGCTTAGTCCCTTATTTATCAGAGTTCACCACAGCAGAATGAACCACCAACTCTTGAATCATATGTTTTACACAGCAGATGCCCTTCCAGCTGAAACCCATCACTGGGAAACACTCATACACTATGGCCCATTTAGGTAATCAATTCCCCTATAGCGCATGTGTTTGGACTGTGGGGGAAACCGGAGCACCCAGAGGAAACCCACACCAACACGGAGAGAACATGCAAACTCCACACAGAAATGCCAACTGACCCAGCCGAGGCTCAAACCAGCGACCTTCTTGCTACGAGGCGACATAGCTACCCACTGCGCCATCGTGTCGCCCTCAAGCCACTAATTGTTATTTATTAATTATTATTATTGCAGAACTCTGTGAGGCGGATGGGGCGCTGGATTGACTTCAGGAACGACTATAAGACTCTTTACCCCTGGTTCATGGAGACTGTGTGGTGAGAGCTGCTTGAAACACAAACACAAACAGACAGAGACACACAAACACCGCAGATGCACCAATTTGATTTAACTACATGGCATAATAAGTGAGTATTTTTCTAACTTTGTGGATTTCCTCTCTCATCTGTTTCCTGTGCAGCACATGTGAGTTGCTTTGGTAACTACTGATGTTTAGGAGAAACTCATTTTATTGCGTTTCAACGAAAATAATGCACATCCTCCAGCCAATCAGAATTGAGAATTTCAACTGACTTTAGAATAAAATTTTATATATATATACACTCTGGCCACTTTTTTAGGTACATCTTACTAGTACTGGGGTTGAACCCCTTTTGCCTTCAGAACTGTCTTAACCCTTTATGGCAGAGATTCAACAAGCTACTGGAAATATTCCTCAGAGATTTTGCTCCATATTGACATGATAGCATCACACAGTTGCTGCAGATTTGTCGGCTGCACATCCATGATGCCAATCTCCCGTTCCACCACATCCCAAAGGTGCTCTATTGGATTGAGATCTGGTGACTGTGGAGGCCGTTTGAGTACAGTGAACTCATTATCATGTTCAAGACACCAGTCTGAGATGATTGGGGCTTTATGACATGGTGCGTTATCCTGCTGGAAGTAGCCATCAGAAGATGGAGACACTGTGGTCATAAAAGGATGGACATGGTCAGCAACAGTACTCAGGTAGGCTGTGGCGTTGACACCATGCTCAATTGGTACTAATGGACCCAAAGTGTGGCAAGAAAATATCCCCCACACCATTACACCACCATCAGCCTGAACCGCTGATACAAGGCAGGATGGATCCATGCTTTCATGTTGTTGATGCCAAATTCTGAGCCGACCATCTGAATCTGTCAGCAGAAATGGAGACTCATCAGACCAGGCAACGTTTCTCCAATCTCCTATTGGCCAGTTTTGGTGAGCCTGTGTAAATTGTAGCCTCAGTTTCCTGTTCTTAGCTGACAGGAGGTTCAACCGGTGTGGTCTTCTGCTGCTGTAGCCCATCCGTCTCAAGGTTGGACATGTTGTGCATTTAAAGGTGCTCTTCTGCACCAACAACCATGCCACGTTCAAAGTCTCTTAAATCCCCTTTCTTCCTCATTCTGATGCTCACTTTGAACTGCAGCAGATCGTCTTGGCCATGTCTACATGCCTAAATGCATTGAGTTGCTGCCATGTGATTGGCTGATTAGAAATTTGAGCTAACGAGCAGTTGGACAGGTGTACCTAATAAAGTGGCCGGTGAGTGTATGTGTATATGTATATCTGATAATACTGTATGTAAATTTATCAGATCTGTAATGTACTGATAATCCAGCGCTGAGTGTGTGTTTGTTTGTGTGTGTGTGTGTGTTCAGGTGGGTGTTTAAACAGCTGTATGACAGTGGTCTGGTGTACCGCGGGGTGAAGGTGATGCCGTTCTCCACCGCCTGCAACACTCCGCTATCCAACTTTGAGGCCAATCAGAACTATAAGGTAATTGTGTGTGTGTGTGTGTGTATTGTTGTTGTGTGTACTGTGTGTGAGTGAGAGATGTTGTTGGTGAGTGTGTATACTATGTGTTAGTGAGAGATGTTGGTCTGTGTGTGTGTGTGTGTGTTGTTGTTGTTGTACTTTGCATGTGTGATGTTGTTACTTGTGTATACACGCAGGATGTGCAAGACCCGTCAGTGATCGTCAATTTCCCTCTGCTGGAGGATCCATCCGTCAGCTTGATCGCCTGGACCACCACACCCTGGACCCTTCCCAGCAACCTGGCGCTCTGCGTCAACCCAGAGCTCATCTACGTCCGGGTCAAAGGTCAGCACGCTGTTAGTCTACAAATACATTTATTAATTTTTTTCCCCTTTTCCCATCATCAACTAGGCGTACAACACCAACACAGCACAAATCCACACTGTTCTTATTCATATCTAAAACAAATAAATCAATAACATTAATACTAAATACAAAAACTAGTGATAAAATAAGAACAGTAATAATCAAAATAAAAACACTACCCTTTAAAGCAGCGTGGAGTGAGTAAATGGCTGATTGTGGGGTTTTTTCAGCATGTGTGTGCGTGTGTGTGCGTGTGTGTGCGTGTGTGTGCGTGTGCGTGCGTGTGTGTGCGTGTGTGTGTGTGCGTGCGTGCGTGTGTGTGCGTGCGTGCGTGTGTGTGCGTGCGTGTGTGCGTGTGCGTGTACGTGTGTGTGTGTGTGTGTGTGCGTGTGTGTGTGCGTGTGTGTGTGCGTGCGCGTGCGTGTGCGTGTGTGTGTGCGTGTGTGTGTGCGTATGTGTGTGCGTGTGTGCGTGCGTGTGAGTGTGCGTGTGTGTGTGTTGTCTGACCCAGTTGTGAGTGTCCAGCAGGTGGCGCTGCGTGTGTTCAGCTGTTCTTCAGCTCTGCTTCTGCTGCAGGAGAGACTCGTGCTGAATACCAATGACAATACAGGACTCAAGTTGCTTTATTGGCATGGCGTTTTGTTGCAGTATTACCAGAGCTTTCTAATGATGTATGCAATGTATAATAATACAAATGTATATTTTTAAAGTAACGGACAAAAAATCTAATATAAAAAAATGAAGTGATAAAATTATTAAAAAAATATAAAACATAAAATAAAATAACTACATGAATAAAAATAGCATTAAATATAATAAATGAAATATAATCTCTCTCTCTCTCTCTCTTTTTACATATTGTTGCAGTGTTGCCAAACATTTTAACATTGTATGCATTAGATAATATAAATTATAATTTTCAAAAATTTATATATTTAAAATAAAATGTATATAAATAATTAAAAATATTAATACAAAAAATGCTAACAAAAATATAATTAATTAATCAAAAATAAATAGATACACAATAATAATAATAAAAATAATAATAATAATATGCATAACATAAATGAGAAATAAATTATAGGGGATAAACTCTGTTCAGGGGTTTGCATCACATCTGAGTGTGTCTGAGACGCTGCTGTAATGACTCAGCTGATCTGAGATCTGTGCTCAACTTAAATCAATGTATTGCCAAAGCATTTGTGGTGTTTACATTATAATACAATACTATAACAATATTAATGAATAATAATAAACAATATATATATATATCAGCATTTTAATCATTCATACAAATGTAGAAGTTGACACTATTTTTAGATTTTCACCATTTGACAAGATGATTTTTATCGCTACACAATTATTCACATAATCAAGAATCACATAATTATTGGATTTAATTACTTCAAAATAAAATTCAGCTTGGGATAACTAGGTTTTTAATTCTGGCACATGCATCTGTTAACTGAGTTATTTATAAAACTAAATGAATACAAATGCCTTTTCCATCTATCCCAATCCATCCCATCCCATCCCATCCCAATTCATCAGTCTATCCCAGTCCATCCCAATCCATTTTAGTCCATCCATCCAATCCTCCATCCCATTCCATCCCAATTCATCCCAATCCATTCTAGTCCATCAATCCATCTGTCCATCCCATTCCATCTCATTCCATCCCAATCCATCCCAATTCATCAGTCCATCCCAGTCAATCCCAACCCATACCAATCCTTCCCAATCTATCCATCTATCCCAATCCATCTGTCCATCCCAATCCATCCAAATATCTCCCAATCCATCCATCCCATCCCAGTCCATCCATCCCAATCCCTCCCAATCCATCCATCCCTTACCAGTCCGTCCATCCCAGTCCATCCATCCATCCCAATCCATCAATCCATCCCAGTCCCTCCCAATCCATCCCAATCCCCCCCAATCATCCCAATTCATTCTAATCCCTCCCTATCCATCCCAATCCATCCATCCCATCCATTCCAGTCCATCCATCCCAATCATTTCCAGTCCATCCCTATTTATCCCCATCCATCCATCCTATCCATCCCAGTCCTTCCCAATCCATCCATCTCAATCCATCCATCCCAATCCATCAATTCATCCCAGTCCCTCCCAATCCATCTGTCCAGCCCAGTCCATCCCAATCCATCCAAATCTCTCCCATTCCATCCATCCCATCCCAGTCCAGCCATCCCAATCTCTCCCAATCCATCCATCCCTTCCCAGTCCATCCATTCTAATCCATCCATCCACCCCAATCCATCAATCCATTCCAGTCCCTCCCAATCCATCCCAATCCCCCCTAATCATACCAATTCATTCCAATCCATCCCAATCCATCCATCCCATCCATCCCAGTCCAACTATCTCAATAATTTCCAGTCCATCCCATTCCATCCCCATCCATCCACCCCAGTCCATCCATCTCATCCATCCCAGTTCTTCCCAATCCATCCATCCCAATCCACCTATCCAAATCCATCCATCCCATCCTATACATTCCAGTCCATCTATCCCAATCCATCTCATCCCATACAATTCATTCCCATCCATCCACATCCAATGTTTCATGTTTTTTTGGATGGATGGAAGTATATAACAAATTAACTCCAAACTAAATGCCATATTATCCAAAAAGCAATACAAATCTGTCTCCAGTCTCCAAAATAAGCTCTTCATATATAATAAAAAAACTTGCTTATTATTATATTGCTCTTATTACATTCACAGGTTTATTGTTTGAGTTCGGTTTATATATTTTTTTTACATTTTGCTCACCAAGACTACATTTATTTGATCAAAAACACAAATATTGTATAATAAATTTGTAATTTACACATTACCAGTTTGGAATAATTTATAAATAATTTAATAAATTTTGAGTAATTAGAAAATGGATGCAAAAAATAAATGTGTAAACTAAACATACTTGTGCACGATCCTTCAGAAAGCGTTAATGTGAGGATCTGATGATGAAGAAACATTCAAGATTATTATTGAGCACTTGATGTTTTTGTGTGATATATTATATTATATTATATTATATTATATTATATTATATTATATTATATTATATTATATTATATTATATTATATTATATTATATTATATT
>CAIGQZ010031698.1:1363679-1374898 GCA_903798205.1 Danio tinwini | reverse complement strand
TATTTCAGATATAGATGCGCGGCGAGAGCAAGCTAGAAAGCGAAACCACTCACGCTTCAGACTGGCTCGTAAAAAACTGCAGGACACAGGGTAAAATCTGCTCTTCTTTTTGGCTTTGTGGCTGTTCATCAAGATGACGACAAGGTTTATTTGAGTCCGGGTCGACCAGGGCTTGTTATTATATGTATATATCATTACGCTGTAATCTCTCGGCTGTGTATTTAAACATGGCGGCTTCTTTGTTTTCATTCTGGCTTGTTGCGCAAGCTCGTGACGTATCTCTGTAAACCAATAGCATTTACCTGTGCGTCTAGCTCCGCCTTTTGGTACCCTTGCTCGTGTTTGGTACCCTTTCGAAAGGGTGCCGAAAAAAAGGGTTATGGTTCGGTACGCCTTTTGACAGTGGAAACGGCCATAAAAGCGTACCGAACTGTATCAAACCGTACCACTCAGTGGAAACGGGCCATATGTTAGCTGACCACAATCAGAGCTTCTTGAGGGCGGGCTTTCAGAAGAACTAGGAAATATGACAGTGGTGTTCATGTTAGCTGAGTAGCTGTGTGTTATCAAAGATATATGATAAAATAATGTGATTTTCTACAAATATAGCATGAGCACACCCAACCAAGCCTCAAAAATGCACTCTGGACCAGCGCTTTAAATCTGCGTTTAAAGTTTACATAATAATAGTTAGATATTAATAATAGCTATAAATAAAACAGCAGTTTTCCAGCTGCTTATGTTGCGCGGATTTGTCGGGTTGTGTTCTCCTGAATCAGCTGTTGTTCAGACAGGGACCGGTCTGCATCTTCTTCATTAGTTCTCCAGTGACGTCTGCGCTCGTGGTGTGTGTTTTTCTGCCGTCTCTCGGGCTCAGATCTCCTGTTATCACACTCACGAGAGATGCTATTTGGGTGATCTTTCCACCCCAGAGTTCTGCGGCTAATAAAGCTTCATTAGTCCGACACAAACAACACGCTGGAGTGGTGTAAAGTGAGACGGAATTCCTCCTGTTTTCCTCAATAATAGTGTGTGTTTTATCCGCTGTGTGTGAGGAAGGCCGCTGGACGCCCTCCAGCGCTGAATTCCTCTCTTATTGAAAACTCTGAAAGAATCTGGGGGAATTTTCCATGGAGGGAATTAATTTTGTGTTCAGTGTGAGCGAGGGGTTTGTGGAAAGCAGGAGCTGTTGTTCGCTCTGCTCCGTGTGTGTTTTTTCCACAACAAGAGCGTTTGTTTTCTCCTAGCGTCTGCTCTGGGAACATGGTGGAGTTTTTCTGCGATTTCCCAGAGCGCCTCTCGCTGTTTTTCAGCTTCAGAAGGAGAGTAAATGAGCCGCTCTTCACCAGCAGAGACGCCACACTCACCAAATCTTATTTTCACTTTCTTTATTGGAGCATCACAGTAAGATGGTGGCATAATCATAAGTGAAATCTAAATAAACTGTAAGGATTTCAGAGGGTGGCACGGTGGCTCAGTGGTTAGCACTGTGGCCTCACAGCAAGAAGGTCACTGGTTCGAGTCCAGGCTGAGTCAGTTGCCGTTTTCCGTGTGGAGTTTGCATGTTCTCCACATGTTGGCGTGGGTTTCCTCCGGGTGCTCCGGTTTTCCCCACAGTCCAAACACATGCACTATAGGGGAATTGATGAACTAGATTGGTCGTAGTGTATGAGTGTGTGTGTGAATGAGTGTGTAAGGGTGTTTCCCAGTACTAAGTTGCAGCTGGAAGGGCATCCGCTGTGTGAAACACATGCTGGAACAGTTGGCGGTTCATTCCACTGTGTTGACCCCTGATAAATAAAGATCTGAGCCGAAGGAAAATGAATGAATGTAAAGATTTCAGATTTTCAGATTCCACTTTTTAAAAGAGTATACTAACAAACCAAGCATCAGTGAAAAGATTATTTCGGCAGCTTTTGGATCATGTATAAAATCACAAATTTAAAAGAAATGACCCTCATGAGTAGGGCTGTGTATTGGCAAGGGGCTCACGATACGATACATATCACGATACATGTGTCACGATACAATATATCACGATGCAATAAATATTGTGATATATTGTAATAGTTTGTATTAGTGTGTGTCACATTATATTGACAACTTGATAACGTCGGCAGAGAAATTAAAATTCTAATTCCAATTTATTTTCCATCCATTCCAATTCACTAAAACTGCACAGTGTGATTGAACAGAGAACTTTGTATATTGCAAAGCTTACAAATGGCATTTCTTTTTTTGTCTAATTCAGTACTTCCTGGTATAGCGTTTAGGGTTGGGCTATGTTGACCAATTTGGCATCGTATGATGTCTAATGTGAAACATGGCGATGGACCATAGCATCGTCGTCATAGGGGGAGGTGAACTAATTATTTATGAATAATTAATAAATTCATAACAAATTAATTATTTGTAGCCTACTGTTTCAACTACCTGACCTGCATGGCCTTTGTTTTACTCATAACTAAATCATAAATAAAGATAAGTTACACACAAATTACCACCTGTCAATCACTTTTTTTCTGCGGAACTCTGGCATGAATAGGCGGAGGGATCTGTATAGTTATGGCGTCCACAAACTTGATTGGTAAAAAAGGTGCACAACCAACAGTATCTAAAATTACCGAGTACAAGAGTGAAAGCGAATAACTAAAGCAGTGTACTGACGCTGTCACACGTTACCTGATAGAATCAAAAGACAGAAGAGTCGTTAGATAGAGGAAAGATTAATTAAATATCACGTTTAACAACTATAGTGAGACGCCATCTAGAGGTACATCCTTGATAAACTGTCTGTTGTGCACTGCTCTCTGGGGTTTTGTGCTCAAAGCACTCGCTGACTGCCTGGAGCTAAGATGTGTATGCATATGCTAAAGCACACAACAGACCAAAAGACCAAAGAGTCGTTAGATTGAGACGAGATTAATTAAACATCACGTTTAACAACTAACTTATAGTGGGACGCGATCCAGCGTACATCCTTGATAAACTGTCAGACGTGCACTGTTCTCTGGAGCTCAGACGAGCGCATAACAGTGTGTGTGTATGTGTGTGTGGCTGTGTATGTGTGTGGTCACGTGATGTGCGTTTTCAGCAGACGGAGGGCTGTTCAGAAATGCCAGATGAAACGCCAGTGTGGATGTGGATCATTTTCGTTCTAAAATGCCATTTTAAAGCTAAGCTGTATCAGTGTAAACGAGTCCTGAGCGTGTATTTTTCACAAGTGGGCTTGCAACGGGGCGGATCGGCGGTTCGGCGATGCTGCCTCAGCATCGTGATGTCTATAGTCCATCGGCGATGGACAATGACATCGTCTATCGACCCAACCCTAATAGCGTTAAAACCAAAGTGCAGCCACACGTCATCTCTAAAAGCTCGAGGCACCTTCATGTTTTTCGCCATGCTCACTCTTGCTTACTTCTGATATGTACTACTTGCCGTTTTGTTGATCACGAGTTAGCGACATCTACAGGAGCAGAGGAGGAGGTCGTTTGGCACAACTTGAATCGATACTTGAGGTTGAACTATCGATACACTATCGTAAAAGAAATTATTGCGATAGTTGTATCAATATTTTTGCACAGCCCCACTTATGAGTGGTTTAGTGATCTAGGGTCACATATTGGTGTTTATTTAGTTTTATACAACAGTTCTGTCTTGTTCTCGATTCTGATTGGCTGATATTTTGCAATATCAGAACTCCTACAGACTCTTCACCCTTGTGTATTACTCCACCTACATAGTGACAGCAGATCAATAAACTCTCTACAGTTTGACATGTTGCAGCTGTTGGACAACATAATGTACTTGTGTTTGTACATAATGTAGTTGTTTAGATTGCAACTATGCAGTTTATTCATAAGGATAGTGCCTATTTGAAATATTTCTAATTTCGGAGATTCAGCACTTTAGCTGCCATTAGCCTGTCATTAAGCAGAGCAAAGACTATTGTGCCACAAGATGGCGACAGAGACAGCATAACAAGTCCTTAGGGGAGAAAAACTGTGTAAATTTTAAACAGTTTCAGCTGATCAAATCATAAATTCAAGTAAGTGACATTCTAAGTCGGATCGCTCTGTTTTGTAGAGAGTGCTGTATTTATACCACAGTAATCTGCTAGTGTTTGCTTTGCTTTGGTTTTTTCAGGGTTAACTATTGTGATCTCCCGATTTCAACAGAGAAATGCTGGGAAATCTCTGTAGACTGATGGCATTTCATGCTGTTCAGCCTTATAATCTTAACATGTGAGGAAAATCAGCTGTTTTGTCATCACTTTAGACATTACGCTAGAGAATCATTCAAACACTAGCTCTACAGTGACGCTGGTGAAGTAGCAGCGGTTTCTGCTGTTCTGACCTCCGCTGCAGATGTGAATGAATGGCGGAAGAAAGTAGTTCAACATACAAAAGGTTTTTGAGACTCTCTGTTTGATTTTTATTTTTTATTTCATAAATTAAAGGGTCATGAAACACCAAAACACATGTTTTGAGCTGTTGACAGTCATATCTGTGTCTCACGCTGCTATAAACACTGTCAGGACACATATATGGAACAAAAAAGTGAAATTTTTTTGTTTTTGCGTTATTTTGAGCAAATTTGTTCTTCCGGTTTGAACAAATTTTTGAAGCTGCGTCACGGCGATTAGAGACTTGTGTGTAGTCCAGTGTGGAGAGTGGATGTCTGTACCGGTGAGTACATCGTGACGTCTCTGAGTGTGCAGCATTAATTCATGAGAAAGACTTGGTTCAAACCAATCAGCACGCTCTATTGTGTATGCGGTGCAACTTAATTAATATGCATGATAGCTTCAAGACTGATTTACCTGTTACTGTGTTCAGACGACAGAGAGAGGCCACGTTGTGTTGCTAAAACAAGTGGAAGAACAAGAATTTGGAGACATGGGTCATCAGTGTTGTTTATTAATGTGCTGTAATGAAGGTTTTGTTTTCATTTCTCCGCTATGAGAGCACAGCTGGACTCATGTGTGGATTACAGTGCACGCCACAGAAATGTGTTTATAAGGAACATTTTTTACCCGAGAGCTTTTCACATCTGGAAATGATGAAATCCAGATTTGCCGCTCGTCTCCTTTTAAAAAGGACACGGCTCCAGTGTGTGTTGATTGTCCTGTCGCTACAGATTTGGTAAGTGTGTGTGATCAGTGGTCTTTGTTTGATCATTCAGATGGCAAAGTTAGTTAGTATCGTCAGCGGTGCTCTTTCAGTTTTTAAAGACAGATCTCAGTCAAAATGATTTTACAGTATGTTAATATCACTGCAGTATTATAGTACAATATTATAGACTGAAAGATCCGCTGTAAATGCTGCTCTCCCGAGTGTAAACATGTAAACACCACAATCAAACTATTACCGTCATGTAGGATTTTCGCCGCATTGTGTGACTGGATAGTCTAGACACACACGGCTTTCTGACGCTACCTACCAAGTGCATCTAAGTTACAGAAAAATGCGGAGGACTTTTTTTCTCTCATTCGCCGTGCAGTATCAAATCAAATCAAATCAAATCACTTTTATTGTCACATCATCAGCAGCACGTGTGATGCTGATGATGTGACAATAAACACTCCATTAAAACTCCACTCTCCAGCAGTTCCTCTCGTTTGTCTCGGGGGGCATGCAGAAAATGTTCCTGAATGAAAGTGAAAGTGCCAAACTGCAGTTAAAGTCGACAGATTAATAATTTGGCAAATAATTGGATTACTGATGTCCATGTAAACACAGTCACTGCCTTTCTCTCCTGTGTCTGTGTGTTTGTTTTGCCTCTGTGAAAATCAGTGGGTGCCCAAATGGAAACTCCCATATTTATGCAAAATCTTCCCTCCCCCGACACTCCCACCTAAACAGAGCTGGACACACCCACTTTCCTGACTTTTTCCAAACTAGAGATGTGAAAACACCTTGATGAGACAGGGGGGTTTTGTGGCCCTTTAAATCTTTAGTTACGATACTCCCAACGTCATTACGCATAAATCCCCAGATTTTTTTTACTAATTTTGCACAGAAATTGCACTACTTATATCATTCTATAAATGTTTCACCTGAAACCCAAAGCACACATTATTTAATAAAGCTACTCACTGTGATTTTCTATTAGCATTATTAAATAATGTCAGCTCCTGAGGAAAGGGTCTTCTGCTCGCCTTATATTCTCATTTTTTTTTAATAATATTATCGGCCATTTGGCTTTATTAGACAGGACAGTAATGAGACAGGAAGTGAAGTTTCATGTTTTTTTTTATAAGAAAATTATTCAGTTCATCAAAGGCGACAAAAAAGTTCAATTGTTAAATATTTCTTAATGTCCTCGAGCCGGGATTCTAACTCGGGACGCCCTGATGTGCTACTGCACCATATGTTGGCGTGCTAAGCTATTGCGCTGACAACTCGCCTTATATTGTAAAATACAGTAAAAATCTTTAATATGATTACAATTTAAATAAATGTGTTTTTATTAGTGTGCGCTCAGACACTCAGACAGTTTTTGTAACTGTGTGCATGTGTGTGCATGTCTTTAAGGTTGATGTATACTGATTTATACTTGTCAAGTGCACGCGTATGGTCATGCGCAGCCTTCACGGGGTCTCAAACCCCTCGCCGTGGCTGAAGCTGAAAATGCACCTCTCAAAAAAATTAACCACACGTTGCAACGCTGCGTAGCACAAGCTCTGTGATTGGTCAGTTTGGTACCGGTGACGAGTGTGGGCGGTGCTGAGAGCAGAAAGTGTGGTGTGTATGTTTGAGAGTAAGTCAATAAATTAAATGTAATATTTCCTGTGTGTGTGTGTGTGTGTGTGTTCAGGGTCACCTGGTGCCGTCAGATGAGATCACGGTGTTTTACCGCTGTCAGCCGGCTGGTGAATATCTGCATCAGGTGATTGAGGCACACACAGACTTCATCCTGGCCACTACTAAAGCTCCGCTCAGAGCATACCCTGTGTGCCCCAACGCCAGCGTCATCGTGCAGGAGAACACACAGGTAACAGAACACACAGTCGCACATCACTGTGTCTGCTTTAAGGGCTGCACGATGTTAGATAAAGCTGACAGTGCCATATTTTGTTTAGCCATGACATGAATATCAGCAGATGATCTAAACGAGTCTGTTTGGAAAGATCTTATTCAACCTGTTTCTCTGTGTGTGTGTGTGCGCATGTGTGTGTGTGTGTGCGTGCACTTGTACATGTGTCTGTGTGTTTGTGTCTGCATGTGTTTGTGTTTGTATGAATGTGTGTTTCTGTAACTGTTTGTGCATATGTGTACATGCATGTGTGTGCGTGTTTGTGTCTGTGTGTGTGGTTACATCTGTGTATGCATGTCTATATTTATGTGTGTGTCTGTATGTGTTTGTGCGTACGTGCATATGTATGTGTATGTACACATGGCCGTGTGCATGTGTGTGTGAATGCATGTGTATTTTATTTTATTTTTTGTGTGTGTGTGTGCACATGTTTGTGCACGTGTCTGCATTCATGTGTTTGTGTGCATGTTTGTGTCTGTGTGTGTGGGGTTGCGACTGTGTGTGTTCATGTGTGCATGTCTATATATGTATGTGTTTGTTTGTCTGTATGTGTATGTGTGTGCATGCATTTGTGTGTGATTGCATGTCTGTATGTGTTTTTGTGTGTGTGTGTGTGATTGCACCTGTGCGTGCATTCATGTGTGCGTGTCTATGTTTGTGTGTGTTTGTATGTGTTTGTGTATATTCATGTGTGTGCGTGTCTGTATGCATATGCATATGTGTGTGTGTGTGTGTGTGTGTGTGTGTATGTGTACATGGGCGTGTGCGCGAATGCATGTGTGTTTTTTTGTGTATCTGCATGTGTGTATGTGTTCATGCATCCATGTGTTTGTGTGCATGTATGTGTGTGTGTGTGCATGTGAATGTATGCATGCGTGTGTATGTGCATGTGTGTGGTTGCATCTGTGTGTGCATTCATATGTGCATGTCTGTATGAATGGGTGTATGTGTGTACATATGTGCATGCATGTGGTTGCGTTTGTGTGTGCATGTCTATATGTGTGTGTGCATGCATGTGTATATGCACATGGACATGTTGTGTGTGTTTGCGTGCATGTGTGCGTTTTCTTTGCATGTGTCTACGCATGTGCACGTGTGTGTGTGTGTATTTGTATTTGTGTGCTTGTGTGTGTATATGCGTGTGTATGTGTGTATTTGCGTGCGTATGTGTGTGTTACAGCTGAAGGGCTCAGATCTGGAGCTGACTATCGTGCGAGGCTCCTCATCCTCCGTCTGCAGGGCTGCTGTGAGCGGCTCGGCGTGTGCTTTTGTGAACCTCAGAGTGTCGCTCAAAGACAAACAGCAGGGTACGAGACGCTGCATACACACACACCTGCAGGATCTGATCTGCTGCTCATCTTCTGTGTGTTCTCCTGTCAGACGGTGTGGTTCTGTTGGAGAACCCCAAGGGAGACAACAGACTGGACCTGGAGCAGCTGAAGAGGATCTGCTGCAGTGTGTTCGGCCTCAACGGAGCTCCAGTCTCCATATTCAACGGCAAGACAGGTGAAAGCTCCAAATATAACAGCGGAGCCTGTTCACATGTGTGTGTTTCTCTGCAGCAGAAGTGGTCATAGTTGGTAAACTCAGAGCGCAGTGAATGGGAAAACACAACAAACCATTATTCTACAGTCCTATTAGCTGAAATAATGAGAGAAAAACTCCAGGATGGTGTTAGCAAGACTTTCAGAAAGAGGAAAACAATAGTGTGAGACTTAGGGTGCAATGGATCACTGTTGATCTGTGATTCGTATATATCACAACCCAGGGTTCAGAACACACGTGACCTGCGGATTAATACATTTTTTTACTCGTAGATTAATCCTAAATTTGTACCAATTGCAGAGAGATGGCCTCTCGCATCATTCAAATCACATATATGAAGGCATTTAGGCTTTCCTGTGAAATATAACGATGATGAAAGTTATTCACACGGGGCGTCAGCTTCAACGCTTCCTGTTTACTTTTAATGGGTGATGTCAGGCGTTGCTGAACTGCATTGTGGATCCGTCGGCGCCGCTTCAGTGGCGTTGCTTGCTGCAGAAGTTTGCTCAACTTTTCAAGTGCCAACTGAGGCATCAGCCAATAAGATCGCTGTATGCCAGCTCAGAAAGTGGCCTATTGCTGACTAATTTGATTGGCTGACGCTGCTATGACGATCGCGCCAACCCAAACTTCAGACACGCCCTCTGTCAAGCGTTGACGCTGAAGCCCCGTGTGAATGGGGCGTAACGACCGCCGCATCTGGCCCGAATGACTCTGGCCATCAATCAGAGCCGACGCTGCTGCATCCGAGCCAGATCGGCCCGCGAGTAATGTGCGCTGCAGCCCGGAGCTGGTGCGATTAAATCTTCATTATAAAAACCTCACCTTTGTTAATGTTATTACAACCATTTGTGTTGATAAAACAGCAAACACAGGCTCCTATGTAAACACAGAGTGTACATTAGCGAGCCTTTGTTTTAGTGCAGACGCCGGCGGTCAAGTGAGAAGTTCAGGGGGCGTGGTTGATTTGATGTACAAGCGTTTGGTTGGAACTTGGATTCCGCAGCTCCTCCTCTGGCTCCATCAGGCAGTCTTTCTGCACATGCCCAGGCTTCAATTTCCGCAGTCTTTTGCGACACTTTGTGCCCGTCACGAGACATTTATTTTTTATTTTTTTCACAGCGTTTAATAGAATTTGGAGCTGTCGCGTCGTCCATATTTTATACAATCATTGTGTTAAACACACCATAACAGTCTTGTGAAAAGGGTCCATTAAGCTCCAATATAACCAGCTAGTGATTGTAAACAGAAGGTTGGAAGTCCTGCCCCGCCCCCGAGCTCTTCTGATTGGTCTACTGCTTTGGAACTGACATTGATGAACAGTGCTGCGTGTAAAAGTTCAGCTTGTTTTATCACTACTACTTAAAGGTCTCGTAAGGTGCTTTGAAATGTGCATTTTTATTCGATGTTTGACGTAATCTCAACCCAAACACTAAGAGAGGGTGGGGCATACTGTAGCTCCTACTTAAAAAAAAAAAAAAAAAAAGCAGCCAATAGTGTTTTATTTTATTACCACTCTGCCAGTAAGAGTGTTTGATCTCAAGCGCATCAAATGTGCACCGTCTTCAAGGGGGCGGGGCATGTCAGACACTAGAGAGCATTTGATTGGTCTGAAGATTTGATGAGAAACTGAAGTGTAAGGTGACGTAAAAAATGTTGATCCATTAAGGTGGAAGTGCTACAAGTATGTGTGCGCACATGTTTTTGTGCAAATGTGTTAATGCGCAAGCATATGTGTGTGTGTGTGTGTGTTCCAGCACTCAGCAGCAGCACTGATCTGCTGTCTCTGAGCGGCAGGACTCTGACTGTGAGCTCGGCTGCGGGTTCGAGTCCTGCAGACGTGAGCAGCTCCGAGTCTCTGCTGTGTCCATATGTGAATCTGCAGCTCGTCAACGCCAGTCCTGCAGGTGCGTCTGCTCTCACACACTAAACACACACAGCAAACTATCTGCTCTGCTCATTTACTGAACACTTCACCCTGTCTATGAGGATGTTAATCTGTGGAGAGCTTAATGCAAGTCCTCATGTGTCGAGCAGTGTGTTTTGATGTTGTTGTGTGTGTGTGTAGAGTGTCAGACTGGAGACGTGGCGACGCTGCTCCTAATGAACCCTGAGGGTAAAAACCTCCTTCAGTTCTCAGATCTGCTGGGTGAAACCGCTAAAGTGTTCGGTCTGAGAGGAAGAAGACTGATGCTCTACACTGATCCACAGCTCACTGCAGGTCTGTCTGTGTGTGTGTGTGAGACTGCTCTGAATGGCGAGTGAAATGACGATGGCTTTAAAGTGTGTGTGTAAAATAAAGATTGTTGATGTAAGGAGAGTGATTTCAAGCCTCAAGAAGCAGCTGAAGAATCTGAGGAAAACAGAGAAGCCTGAGCTGATCCTGACTGCAGCATCCATCATACTCTAACACACACACACACACACACACACACACACACACACACACACACGCACTTAAACACACTTAAACACACTTAACACACACGTTTAAGTACATATACACACTTAAACACACGTGCACACACACTTACAGAGACATATGCTTAAACACACATACACAAACAAACACTTAAACACACAAGCACACACACACTTATAAACACCGACACAAACACAAATTTAAGTGTGTTTTT
>CAIGQZ010031698.1:1323355-1336270 GCA_903798205.1 Danio tinwini | reverse complement strand
TATAAACTAGTTTAGTTTAGTTTTTTATCAAAGGCTGTAGAAAAATAAGATACTAATAGTCCCTACTGAAAAATAAAACTGCTTAAACCAGCCAAAGCTGGTTGTCTGGTTTTAGAGGGGTTTTGGCCACTTCCAGGCTGGAAGAGGCCAAAACGGAAATGGAAAATGACCAGCTTAAACTAGCTAAAACCAGCTTGACCAGCCTGGTTTAAGCTGGACATAGCTTGTTTTGACTGGTCAAGCTGGTTTTAGCTGGTCCCAGCCTGGAAATGGTCAAAACCCCTCTAAAATCAGGCTGGTCGACCAGCTAAAACCAGCCAACCAGCTTAGGCTGGTTCAAGCTGGATTTTCCAGCAGGGGTATAAGCAAAACAAATGTTTGGCTAATATATAAAGGTTTAAAATAAGCATTTTTTCTAAACAATCAGTTTTTTAAAAATGTCAGACGACTTCAAAGCATTTTCGAAGAAGGAGGTGGGCCCTGAAAAAAAAAAGGTTAAGAACCCCTGTTTTAGAGTATTTTTACGGTAGGCTACTGTCAAATACAAACCTACACACACAACCTAGAAAGGGTTTCGCTATTTTGGTAAAAACTTTATTTTTTGTCATAAGAAGTTTGACATTTACATGGAATTGCTCGATTGCAGATTATTGCAGACATTGCGATATCGATGCTGAAACCATATAGTGTGTGTATATGTGTGTGTGTGTGTGTGTGTGTTTCCGACTCTGGAGGTCCTGCGGTGGGCTCCGGCTCTTCCCATGCCCTCTGCCTGGAGCTGGACGTCTCCCACAGGCCGCAGCTTTAAATAGCACATCTTCCCTGCACTGATATTATTAGAGATGTACATGTGCATCCACAAACACACACTTCTGTCTTTATAAGCCTGCATTCCTCCATCCGGAATAAAAGACTCTCACCGTTTCCCACAATCCCATGCGTTTCACAAGCGCTGTGCTTATGTTCATGTTCACACAGACTCTGAGCATGAGAAACAGCGTAGTGTTGAGTATGCAGGAGATGGCATGAAAACACACACACACACACACACACACACACACACACACACACACACACAGACATTCAGCGTATACTCATTTAAACTGGCTTATTTCTTTAGGCTAAAGCTATAAACTTACCGGCCACTTTATTAGGTACACCTTACTAGTACCGGATTGAACCTCTTTTACCTTCAGAACTGTCTTAATCCTTCATGGCAGAGATTCAACAAGGTACTGGAAATATTCCTCAGAGATTTTGCTCCATATTGACATGATAGCATCACGTAGTTGCTGCAGATTTGTCGGCTGCACATCCATGATGCCAATCTCCCGTTCCACCACATCCCAAAGGTGCTCTATTGGATTGAGATCTGGTGACTGTGGAGGCCATTTGAGTACAGTGAACTCATTGTCATGTTCAAGAAACCAGTCTGAGATGATTAAGGCTTTATGACATGGTGCGTTATCCTGCTGGAAGTAGCCATCAGAACATGGAGACACTGTGGTCATAAAGGGATGGACATGGTCAGCAACAATACTCAGGTAGGCTGTGGTGTTGACACCATGCTCAATTGGTACTAATGGACCCAAAGTGTGCCAAAAAAAATATCCCCCACACCATTACACCACCACCAGCAGCCTGAACCACTGATACAAGGCAGGATGGATCCATGCTTTCATGTTGTTGAGGGCAAATTCTGACCCGACCATCCGAATGTGTCAGCAGAAATGGAGACTCATCAGACCAGGCAACGTTTCTCCAATCTTCTATTGTCCAGTTTTGGTGAGCCTGTGTGAATTGTAGCCTCAGTTTCCTGTTCTTAGCTGACAGGAGTGGCACCCGGTGTGGTCTTCTGCTGCTGTAGCCCATCCGCCTCAAGGTTGGACGGGTTATGTGTTCAGAGATGCTCTTCTGCAGACCTCGGTTGTAACGAGTGCTTATTTGAGTTACTGTTGCCTTTCTATCAGCTGGAACCAGTCTGGCCATTCTCCTCTGACCTCTGGCATCAACAAGGCATTTGTGCCCACAGAACTGCCGCTCACTGGATATTTCCTCTTTGTCGGACCATTCTCTGTAAACCCTAGAGATGGTTGTGCATGAAAATCCCAGTAGATCAGCAGTTTCTGAAATACTCAGAGCAGCCCGTCTGGCAGCAACAACCATGCCACGTTCAAAGTCTCTTAAATCTCCTTTCTTCCCCATTCTGATGCTCACTTTGAACTGCAGCAGATCGTCTTGACCATGTCTACATGCCTAAATGCATTGAGTTGCTACCATGTGATTGGCTGATTAGACATTTCCGTTAAGGAGCAGTTAGACAGGTGTACCTAATAAAGTGGCCGGTGAGTTTATATTTTGCTGCATGTTTTAATGTTCACAAAGCCACGTTTTAAAGTCACTTTTTTACATTTTCATACTCATTTTAATATTAATTATTATTAGTCTTGGAGAAATCTGAAATCATGTCATAATTTCCTGCTGAGGTTTCGTTTACCTCCATCTTCATTAATCCATCCGTTTTGACTGCTATTTTAAGCAGCTCATACACAATGTGTGGGATTATGTCAGATTCACCGGTTCAGTTTCATAATGTCATTAGAATGAAAGCTTTGGGAGCTTTGTGCTGTTTGTGTGTTGATCCCAGTGAAATGACCCACTTTAACCTGTTAGTTATACAGTATGTCTAATCCCAGGCCAGGCTGCTTGGAAATACATGCCTTAGCATACATGTTTGTGAAATGTAAAGAAATCTGTGTTCATTTTGTTGCACATTTCAGCTGAAAAAAATCCACTAGATGGCGCTGTCTATATAAAACACTTTGCTCCATGTATGTTTCTTATCGTGTTTTAGCTGCAAAACTCACCAGAGGGCGCTGTTTACATTTTGCGAATATGAAATGCTCACTTTAGGGTATATTTTTGTTGTACATTTCAGATGACCAATCCACTAGAGGGCGTTGTCTACATTTTTGAGAATCTGAAATGCATTACTTAGGGTACATTTTGTTGCACATTTCAGCTGACAAATCCACTAGAGGACGCTATGTAAAACACTTTGCTCCAGGTATGTTTCTTAAAGTGTTTCAGCTGCAAAATTCACCAGAGGGCGCTGTCTACATTATTGAGAATCTGAAATACATCACTTACGGCACATTTTGTTGTACATTTCAGATGACTAATCCACTAGAGGGTGCTGTCTACATTTTTGAGAATCTGAAATGCGTTTTTTTTAGTATATTTCGTTATACTATAGGGCATTGTCTGCAATTTTGAGATTTTGAAATACATCACTTAGGGTACATTTTGTTGCACATTTCAGCTGACAAATCCACTAGAGAGCGCTATCTACATTTTACAAATCTGAAGTACATCACTTAGGCTACATTTTGTTGTATATTTCAGTTGGTAAATGCACTAGAGGGCGCTGTCTACATTTTTGAGAATGTGAAATACATCATTTAGGGTACATTTTATTGTACGTTTCAGAAGACAAACCCACTAGAGGGGCTGCCAACATATATGCAAAATGTAAAATACTGCTCCAAGTATGATTCTTAGGATGTTTCAGTTGTAAAGTCCACTAGAGGGCATCGTCTATATTTTGCGAATATGAAATATGTTACCTGGGGTACGTATTGTTGTACGTTTCAGATGACAAATCCACTAGAGGACACTGTTTACATATATACAAAATGTAAAACACTATACAAAATGTAAAATACTTTTCTTAGGGTATGTTTTTGTAGTATGTTTTAGATGACAAATCCACTAGAGGGCACTGTCTTTATTTTTCTGAATCTGAAACACGTTACTTAGAGCAGGGGTTCCCAAACTTTTCAGCCTGTGACCCCCAAAATAACAATGCCAGTGACTCGTGACCCCCAATATCCTCTGAGGTTGTTATTAATACAGAAAACTTGCATGCAATGGCGCACACACACACCAATAGACCCAAGTCTATTTTTCGTACAAATTTTTTCATGTATGTCAGTGCTGTAAATGTGCCAGAAAGTTTAACCTGGTGTTATAAAATCAATCTGCTGCATCTGACACTAATGCTGTGTCTTTAATATAATGTAATTACCCCAGGGGTCGCAATCCAATTGAACTAGTAAGTATAAGATACTATAGTAACTATATAGTATATAGTAACTATAAACGACAAATTTTTCTCTTTAATAGGTTATGGATAAAATATGGCAATTCTTATGGCTTAATAAAAATAAATAGATTTTTGTTAATCACCATGCGACCACCTTTTATTGTGACCCGACCCCCACTTTGAGAACCACTGACTTACATTCTACATTCAACTTGACAACATGACAAATCCTATCGAGCGCACTGTCTATATTTTGCAAATCTGAAGTACATTACTTAGGGTATGTATTGTTGTGTTTCAAATAAGAAATCCACTAAAGGACGCTTGTCCACATTTTGTGAATATGAAATACGTTACTTAGGGTACGTTTTGTTGTATGTTTCAGATGACAAATCCACTAGAGGGCACTGTCTTTATTTTTTCCAAATATGAAATTAGTTATTTAGGGTATGTATTGATTTTTTTTTTTTTTTTTTAAATTTTTTTATTGTTTTTAGCATAAAAAATAAGCAATAACATAAACAGGACAAACTTCAGGGAGAGAAAAAAAATGGTACAAAGGCCTTTTTATTATACGCAAACAGCCAGACACAACATAATACCATATCATCCGGAAAGCATAGGAAAAAAAAAGCAATCAAATATATTAAAGAGCCCCTATTACACATTAAAAAGAGTCATATTTCGGTTTTATGGGTCTCCAACAACATACTGATCTGTATGCAAGGTCAAAAAACACGTTCATGGTCTTATAATATGCATTTATTTTTACCTGATTATCCCAGCGACTCCCATATAAATCGTTCAGCGATTCATTTGTTCCCAAACCCCTGCTTAGCCTGAAGCTAATCTGCACTGATTGGACCGATGACAGCCTGTTGCCATTGGTCGACAGCGTTCAGTGCGAGACAGTAATATGGCCAGCGTGGTTTATCAAGCCCGCGGCCGCGGGTCGCCAACCTTGGATCGCAGCGGACGCTCGAAACATGCTTCAAAGTAAACTTACTAACACCACAGTAAACAGCACCCGCTTCTCAACAGTGTTATTCAGACACCTCAGCGCCGAAAGCAGTGCAGTTAAACACTAGCATATGCATGACATACATTCAGTTTTAATTCACACAGCAGCAAAAGCTGAACTATTCTGAACCTTGACCGCTGCACGTGTGCAGGATCAGCTAACGGTGGCCATAGCAACGACAACTCCCGCTCTCCATTCGCAAGCCTTTTCAGTGCTGCTCAACAGCCCGAAGCCCAGCGTTCAGCAGCCTACCGGTGTACCTATTATTTTGTCCTTATTTTGCCTGCACCCCTGGTGTCAGGCAGAAACTAATGCATGAGCTGTGTAGTGATAGATCACCCATTGTAAGCGTGCAGATTTCTGAACGACTCCTTTCCCCTCACACTTCCAACAATATCCAGGTTTACACAGCGTCTTCATGAGCGTCTTGCTGCTGTGTTAGTGGGCGGGGCCGCAGGTTTGAATTTTGCCGGGTCTGCGCACGCAACCATTATGTTTCGCGATGACGTCACGCCGAAACGGCTGAAGACTCGTTATGAAGACGATTCATTTAAACCACTATGAGTCGACTCTTTTATAGATGAATCAATAGTTTTAAAAACTGTCCACTTTCAGATTTAAGCTTTAGCTGGATATTTCACTTCACTAAGAGCTGTGATAAACACTACATGAAGGTCATTTTCAATAACCCATAATAGGGGCTCTTTAAGAAAAACAACTTTTTACAGAGAAATGTGTAGGCTCCACAACATGACATATGTCAAACCAATAATGAGGTACAAGTCAGCATTACTAATATAAAACATAATTGGGTTCCAGATAAAAAAAAATATATGTTTAGTTTGTTTGCCATACCATATCGCATTTCTTCCATGGGCAACACATAACTCAAGCTCCTAATCCAGGTTTCAAAAACAGGCACGTGATCTGACTTCCAATTTTGTAAAATTATTTTCTTTGCTAATATCATACACAAAAATACTGCCTGTGATATATATTTATCTCCTATTTCTGAAGTGTCTCCGAAAATACCCAGTTTTGCCTCTGGTGACAGATCAATCCTGTATACTTCAGATATAAAATTAAAAACGTTCTGCCAAAATGAACTAATTTTATGGCATGAATAGAATGAGCGAGTCAGTGTACCTTCAACATTTTTACGTTTATTGCACAATAAGGAAACAATTGGCAAAATCTTATGTAATTTTACTTTTAAATAATGAAGTCTGTGGATAACTTTAAATTGAATCCATCTGTGTCTTGCGTTAATAGAGCAATCATGAATTTTGGAAACATAATCTTCCCATGACTTATCTGATATCTCTGTATTTAGCTCCTTCTCCCACTCTTTCCGAATTTTGTCAGTATTTGAATTGACCTCATCTAATAATAAGTAATAAAGGAGACAGTGCCTTTTTCTATTGGGTTGTGTTTTGTTAAGGGGTATGTATTGTTGTATGTTTCAGATAAGAAATCCACTAGAGGGTGCTGTCTACATTTTTCAAATCTGAAATATGTCACTTAGGGTACATTTTGTTGTACATTTTAGCTGTCAAATGCACTAGAGGGCGCTGTTTACTTGTGTGCGGAATGTAAAATACTTTGCTCCGGGTATGTTTCAGCACTGTTGGGGTAACGCATTAAAGTGACAAGAGTAAAAATAATATTTATTTTAGTAACGAGTAAAGTAACGCATTACTTAAACTAAATTTTAAAAACTTATCAATTATCAACTAATAATCATTTTGATAATTGCTTAACTGGCCGATTTATTTTCTCATATCAATCAATTAATCGGGTCAAAAAACTATGCTTTTTATTTTACTTATGCTTTTGCTTATTATAACTATATGAAACTGTGAATCAGGGTGCTGTTTATGGGGCACACTTTACTATAAGGTTTCATTAGTTAATGTATTTACTAACATGAACTAATTATGAACGATACCGGTACAGCGTTTATTAATCATAGTTCAACATTTACTAATGCATTATTACATGCTCGTTAACATTAGTTAATGCACTGTGAGTTAACGAACTAACAATGAACAACCGTATTTTCATTAACTAATGTTAACTAACATGAACACACACTGTAATAAATGCATTGTTCATTGTTTGTTCATGTTAGTAAATGCATTAACTAACATTAACTAATGCAACCGTATTGTAAAGACCTATTTATGTATAAAAGTGTACTTTAAAAAATGCAAACGCTACATAGCAAGATTTATGCTTATTAATTGAGACATCTTAAACCTTTAAATTGTTGTTTTTGAACAGTAAAACTTCCAATATAAAACTCTAAACACCCAAACGCCCTAGTTTACAGTAGTTCTGTAACTTACACAGACGGATTGTCCTCTGTAATATGAGTGCGGTCAGAAAGCCTCTTTCACCACAGCAGTGATGCAGTGAACATGAGAAGCAGGAATCGGATAATCGCTCAATATTTCCACCCGCTGTTATGACATGACTGACCCGTCGGATGAGATGTGAGCGTCTGCGGTCTCCGAGGTTAAAATCGCATCAATCTGATCACAGCAGCGCAGCCGGGTCAATATCAGACATGTTCAGTCAAGACCACATGAAATGCATTCTAGAGCCAAACTGTAAAAGCTGCTGGGTTCCACGCAATGCATTTGTGTTGGGGCAACATGAAGCAATTAAGTTAACTCAATAGATTTTGTAAATTGAATTGGATTGAGTCCTGAAAAACTCAAGAGTTGTGTTGTTTCAGCTCTTTTTAATCAGGTAGTTTGAGTAAAAGCAAATAAAATATTTTGGGTGATTTATCTTAATAAGACCAATTGTGCTTGTTAAAATTGCAGCTGATATTTGGTTTCTGATATGAACAAGCATGAGCAATAATAACCAGAAAAGACTGGGCATTCTGATCAATGTAGACCAATCTGACAAATTTAGAGCAGAGTGGAACAATCTGATCATTCAGAGAAGTGTACAGCCATCTGACCAATAAGAGAAGACCAATTAGAGCATAGTACAGCCATCTGATCAATCAGAATCATCTAACCAATTAGTGCAGAGTAGAGCCATCTGACCAATCAGAGTAGGCCAGTCTAGACCAATCAGTATGGGGTAGCCTAGTCTGACCAATAAAGAAGAGTACAGCTATCTGACCAATCAGGGCAGAGTAGACCAATTTAAGCATTCAGGTCAAAGTAGACTAGTCTGTCCAATCAGAGAAAAGTACAGTCATCTGAGCAATAAAAGAGGACCAATAAGAGCAGATTAGAGCTATCTGACCAATTAAAATCTTCTAACAAATGGGGACAGAGTAGAGCCATCTGACCAATCAGAGCGGGGTAGACCAATCTGACCAATTAGAGCAGAGTAGACCAATCTGACGAATCAGAGCAGAGTACACTAGTCTAACCAATCAGAGAAGAGTACAGCCATCTGACAAATAAGAGAAGACCAATTAGAGCAGAGAGAGCCATCTGACCAATCAGAGCAGACCAGTCTAAACCAATCAGGGCACAGTAGATTAGTCTGACCAATCAGAGCAGACCAGTCTAAACTAATCAGAGTAGACCAATCAGTGCAGAGTAGACCAATCAGAGAAGAGTACAGCCATCTGACCATTCAGAGAAGAGTACAGCCCCCTGGCCAATGAAAGAAAATCAAATGGAGCAGAGTAGAGACCTCTGACCAATCAGAGCAAACAAGTTTAAACAAATCAGTGCAGGGTGGACTAGACTGACCAATCAAAGAAGAGTACAGCCATCTGACCAATCAGAGAAGAGTACAGCCATCTGACCAATGAAAGAAAATCAACTGGAGCAGGGTAGAGGCCTCTGATCAATCAGAGCAGACAAGTTTAAACCAATCAGTGCAGGGTGGACTAGAGTGACCAATCAGAGAAGAGTACAGCTATCTGACCAATCAGAGTAGAGTAGACTAATTATACCAATCAGAGCAGAGTAGACTCATCTGACCAATCAGAGAAGAGTACAGCCATCTGACCAGTAAGTGATGATCAATGAGTGTAGAGACATCTGACCAATCAGAGCAGACCAGTCTAAACCAATCAAAGCAGAGTAGACTAGTCTGGCCAATCAGAGAAGAGGACAGCCTCTGACAAATAAGAGAAGATCAAATAGAGCAGAGTAGAGCTATCTGACCAATCAGAACCATCTAATCAATGAGTGCAGCGTAGAGTCATCTGACCTATCAGAGCAGACCAGTCTAAAACAATCAGAGCAGAGTAGACCAGTCTGACCAATCAGAGAAGAGTACAGCCATCTGGCCAATCCAAAAAGGGTACAACAATTTGACCAATTAAAGAAAAGTAGACTAGTCTGACCAATCAGAGAAGAGTATGGCTACCTGGCCAATCAGAGCAGAGTAGACCAATCGCAGCAATCACAGCAGAGACATCTGAGCAATCAATGCAGAGAAGATTCATCTGACCAATGAGAACAGAGTAGAGTCATCTGACCAATCAAAGCTCAGTCGGGCATTATGACCAATCCTGACTAATCAGAGCAGAGTAGAGCTGACAATAGATTTATCTATAATTGCAAAGAAACATGCAGCCAGTCGGATGAAGCTTTGTGTGTGTGTGTGTGTGTGTGTGTGTGTGACATGCGTTCATTGAATCCTCCAGTCTACAGTGTTGAGAATAATGGAAAATCCCAGCTAGCCCAGCGTTCAGACGTCCAGAGCGAGCAGTGGAAAATGCAGGCCAGTGGAAAGAGAATGAATAACCCGCTGGTGTTAATGCCGGACTCTGAAAGCCTGCAGATGCTATCGACACGAGCGCGGGACCAACCAGTGCACAACTGGCCAGAGGAGAGGACTACCTCCTAAAAATAGGCCAGACCACCGCTCTCCGGGGTTACTGGGTTCAATTAGACTGTGTAATTAATTACCTGTTGTAATAATGACATAAGTAGTGGAGTTCTGCTCCTGGGAGTGTGAGAGACGCTGCTGCAATATGCTTTTGTGGCCCTTTGGGGACGACGCTAATCATCATGATGAACACACTCGCTAATCTGACATTCAGTCCTGTTTATAACACACAACACCAGCTACTGTGCATACAGCTGAATGATCTGAATGATTAGCTCTCCTGTATATTTTTCAGGGAGAGGACTTTGTTCAACACATTCATTCTTTCATTTTCTACTTTATTCATCAGGGGTCGCCACAGCGGAATGAACCGCCAACTATTCCAGCAAATACTTTACACAGGGGATACCCTTTCAGCCGCAACCCAGTACTGGGAAACACCCATACACACTCATTTTCACACACACACACACACACACTCATACACTGTGGCCAATTTAGTTGATCAATTCCCCTATAGCGCATGTGTTTGGACTGTGGGGGAAACCGGAGCACCCGGAGGAAAACCCACTCCAACACAGGGAGAACATGCAAACTCCACACAGAATAGCCAACTGGCCCAGCCGGGACCAGCGACCTTCTTGCTTTGAGGTGATTACTGAGCAACCGTGCTGCAAAAAAATTATTGTAATTTTAATCTAAAACTCTAAAGCTGCTTTTATTAAAGCTGTCTATAGTATAAAGAGTTTATAAACATGTCATAACCTGACTGCCTGGAGTGCTGAATTGATGATGTGTTTATTCTGCTAATGAGAGTAAAATACAGTAGACAGCACACATATATATATATATATATATATCAGCAGAGCTCAATCCAATAGAGCACCTTTGAGATATGGTGGAACGGGAGATTGGCATCATGGATGTGCAGCCGACAAATCTGCAGCAACTGTGTGATGCTATCATGTCAATATGGAGCAAAATCTCTGAGGAATATTTCCAGTACCTTGTTGAATCTCTGCCACGAGAGATTAAGGCCTATCTGAAGGCAAAAGGGGTCTAATAAAGCGACCAGCAAGTGTACATATAAAATATAATAATCATGAAGCATTTTCTGGAAGTAATAAAAGTCAAACTTGTGAACTTGCAAAATAATCTGCTCGTGGGGTAAGCTAAATAATCTAAATAAGCTTATTTTGCACACTCCACTGGTTAATTGTTTTGCTTGTTTTAATGCAAAACTGACGTCTGAAAACTAGGCAATGTGAGGTAAAAGCTGATAAATCACAAGGAAACTTGGAATTAAGGAAACTTAATTAACATCATCACAATTATTAACCACATGCTTAGTTAATTTGATATTGTTAAGCAAATAAAAGTGAATATTTAAGATATAAATTACAGTAAAATACCAAAAAAAAGCTTTTTGTCTTGTTTCTATATCTAAATATCTCAGGATTTTTTTATCAAGAAGCATTTTCAGGACAAGCAAAAAAATATTAGTTTGTTTTCAGAAATAATGAGTCAAAATGAAGTGAGTTTCTGCTTAAAACAAGCTAAATAATCTGCCAATGGGGGAAGAAAATAATCTTATATTATTTTCTTATATTGACCCGGCTGGGTCAGTTGGTGTTTCAGTGTGGAGTTTGCATGTTCTCCCCATGTTGGCGTGGGTTTCCTCCGGGTGCTCCAGTTTCCCCTACAGTCCAAACACATTCGCTATAGGGGAATTGATAAACTGTCTGTTGTGTGTGTGTGTGTGTGTGTTTGTGTGTGTGTGTGTGTGTGTGAGTGTGTGTGAGAGAATGAATGTGTATGTTCCCCAGTACTGGGTTGCGGCTGGAAGGGCATGCGCTGCATAAAACGTATGCTGGAATAGTTAGCGGTTCATTCCGTTGTGGCGACCCCTACTAAAATAAGGGGACTAAGCTGAAGGAAAATGAATGAATGAAGAAAGGCATTATTTTTATGCAGTGTGTGTTTAAAGCACTGCACACTTGAATGCTGTGGAGTCTTTTTGTAAACCTGCAGCAGTCATTTATTTCAATTAAAAGCATGCAGCCTGACGTCTCCAATGTAGTGGGCATGAAACAAGCATAATTATGTTTATTTGGCCTCTAAACACCCAGGGGGAGCCATTAAATCCAGAAGAGCGGATCCTCCGATGGCTGGTAATAACTCGGAGAGGCGTTTGTGCTGAGAAGTGCTTTTAATTTTGCCATGACATTGCGTTTTTTAAAGTACGCGACACCTTCCCTTGTGTCTTGTGTGGAACTCGCTGGTCTTACAGAAAGTGTTGGCTTTTCTCAAGGGGCCCCGGGACCTAAAGGGGCCCTCAGGCACTCATTGGGAAATTAGATGTTCTTGTACACTGTGTGTTTGTCCTGATTTATAGCTGAAAAGTTAGTATGTGTCAGAGACAAAGAACATATTTGCAGTGCAAAGCCTGCACTCCGACATAACTGAGACGCACATGCAGGAAAGAAAAAATTATAGTCATGTGAGTTTATTTTGC
Source organism: Danio tinwini (assembly GCA_903798205.1). Lineage (NCBI taxonomy): Eukaryota > Metazoa > Chordata > Actinopteri > Cypriniformes > Danionidae > Danio > Danio tinwini. The sequence continues at coordinate 1,323,814 of CAIGQZ010031698.1, read as the reverse complement.
ATTGACCCTTGGCAGTGGTGGAAAGAGTACTAAAAAGTCATACTTAAGTAAAAGTACCATTACTTGCCTAAAAGTGTAGTGCAAGTAGAGTAAAAGTATCTGCTGTAAATATTACTCAATGCATGAGTAAAAAGACATTTTAAAAGAACTCAGGAATAGTGAGTGGGTTGATTAGGTTGTGATGTCAGGTGATGTCATGTTAGGTTGTGAAGTCATTGTCTAGCCAGCGTCTAAAGACAACGTTATTTTAACGTCCGATAATGACGTCCAATGACGTTGATTTTAGGTTGGGACACACACACAAACACACACATATATGGACATGCATATGCACACACATACATATGCACACACGAACACCCACACACATACATATGCACACACATACATATGCACACACATACATATGCACACATACACCCACCCACATATATGGACACACACACACACACACACACA
>CAIGQZ010031698.1:1257965-1287498 GCA_903798205.1 Danio tinwini | reverse complement strand
GTCAACTAATCGCTTTAAAAGCAACAGGTTTACTCACTTTATAAAGTCAACTAATCGCTTTAAAGCAACAGGTTTCCACACTTTATAAAGTCAACTAATCGCATTAAAAGCAACAGGTTTACTCACTTTATAAAGTCAACTATTCGCTTAAAGCAACAGGTTTACTCACTTTATAAAGTAAAGTCAACTAATCGCTTTAAAAGCAACAAGTTTACTCACTTTATAAAGTCAACTAATCGCTTTAAAGCAACAGGTTTCCACACTTTATAAAGTAAAGTCAACTAATCGCATTAAAAGCAACAGGTTTACTCACTTTATAAAGTAAAGTCAACTAATCGCTTTAAAAGCAACAGGTTTACTCACTTTATAAAGTAAAGTCAGCTAATCGCTTTAAAGCAACAGGTTTACTCACTTTATAAAGTAAAGTCAACTAATCGCATTAAAAGCAACAGGTTTACTCACTTTATAAAGTAAAGACAACTAATCGCTTTAAAGCAACAGGTTTACTCACTTTATTAAGTCAACTAATTGCTTTAAAGAAACAGGTTTACTCACTTTATTAAAGTCAACTAATCGCTTTAAAGCAACAGGTTTACTCACTGCACACCTTCACCTGTTCAGCTTTTCCTCTCTGCTGCTCTTTGGCAGATCTGGCATTGAGGGACAGACTGCATTAAGCTTTTGGCGGCAACAAAAGGGCGATCGCTCAGACCGCGGTGTGTGTTGTGTGGTGTGGTGTGTGTTCAGTCATGTGTGTTTTATCCAGCACGCACCGCAAAGGCCTGACAACCCCGGAGCGATCACTGCTTTCTTTAAAAGCGCCACAGACAAAAGACCACTCTGGCAAGAAAAGCCTCGCAATCTCTTTACCCTTTAGACCAAAATGACTTACAGTGGCAGGCTTTCATGCTCAGCTGTTTGTTTCAGAAATAGCCACATTCATGTCTCTGATGAGAAATCACAGCACAATTAACGCTCCCATGAGATTAAAATAAAGTTTTGTTTAGATGTGAGTATCAGTATTGACAGTTTTTAGGATATCTATATTCTAGTGTGCTCCAAAACAGTGACAAAATTCAGATTTAGAAGATAGAAAACTGATCTAAAGCTTGTGGATTGTCACTTCCGCCTAAATGGGTCAATGGTTTTATTCTTGTTCCCTCATACTTCAGTTTCTCATCAAATCTTCAGACCAATCAAATGCTCTCTAGTTTCTGAAATGCCCCGCCCACTTCAAGGCACGTGACATTTGATGCGATTGAGCTCAGTTTAATTTTTAAAATGTGATTTTATTCTATTTTTTATTAGTTGAAGCAATTTTAAATAGATAATTGACAATGTATAATAACACTTTGGTCTTTTTCAGTTTAATTGTTTTAATGTGATTTTATTCTATTTTTTTATTAATTGAACCTATTTTAAATATATAATTGACAATGTATAATAACGGTGTGCTCTTTTTTTAGTTTTATTTTTTTATATGATTTTATTATTTTATTTATTTGTCAAAGCAATGTAGCTCAGTGTGGAACTGTGCGTTAAACACTATAAAGGTCTCGTGAAGAGCTTTGAAAAGTGCATTTTAATTTGATGTTTAACAATCTCAACTGAACATGAAGAAAGGGCGGGGCATAGAGTAGCTCCTCCCCTTTTTAAACAACAGCAAATAGTGTTTAGTTTTAGCAGATTTTTCAGTCCCACAGAAATATGTATTAGTTTGTCCCTCTACAGCCCACATTATTCAAGTGTTGTCCCGCTCCCACCTGCAAAAGCCAGCAGGTAAACGTATCAGTAATTTAATTTTCACTGCTTCTTCCCGCTACTCTGTTATTTGTTTCACTTGCTTCTCTTTTCAATATAAATAAATAAGAATCAAAAAATAAAAACAAATATAGTAAGTAATGTAAGGAGTATTTATATAGTGCATTTATTGTGTATGGCCATTAACCTAAAGCACTTCACAATCATGAGGGGGAGGGGGGGGGGCAGTGTACAGCATTCATTCGGATGATGTGACAGTGGTCACAGGACAATGGTGCCAGTGCGCTCACCAAACACCAGCTATAGTGTGAGTGGAGAGACAGAGATAGAGCCAATTCAGTGAATGGGGATTATTGGGAGTGCCATGATGGGTAAGGGCTGATGGAGGGAATTTGGCCAGGACACCTGGGTTACACCTCTACACTTCACAAGAAGTGCCATGAGATTATTAAAGACCACAGAGAGTCAAGACCTCAGTTTAACGTCTCATCTAAAAGGTGGTGCTCACTGACAGTATAGTGTCCCCTTCCCTATACTGGGACATTAGGACTCACACAGACCACAGATTGAGCGCCCCCTGCTGGCCTCACTAACACCATTTCCAACAGCAACCTATAGTGTTCCCATGTGGTCTCCCATCCAGGTACTGACCAGGCTAATATATAAATATGTTTCATTTTATTTGAGCTTAATTAAATGGAAGGATAAAGATGGACACAGACGAGAAGCTTTGCAAAACATAGAAACACAGTTATAATAGGCAAATAATTATCAATAAAATGAAATAATATTAAATGTTGATTTCTCAAGTAGTCAAACAGAAAAAGCATTTGCAATACTGCTTCAGGACAATGTGTGTTAGCCTTCTTTACCTTCAGCAATGTCCAAACAGTGAGCATAAGTTATCCTTATTTCTCAATAAGTAAATATATTTATTTATTTATTTATTATGCAATATTTAGCTAAATAAATAAACATTAAACTGAATTAGCTAAATAAAACATAGATTGTAAATTGCTTTTAATTTATTTTTGTCACTCTTATTGCTTGTTTATTGTTTGCTTGTATATTTTTCCTCTGGAGAAAGTTGTATTTCTGTTATCTTGGCTGGAGTTAACAAATCAATTAGAAAAATGTAAAAAGGTCAATATTATTGGCACCCTTAAGAACTTTGTAATTTATTTATTAGTATTTTTTTGATTTGACTACAGAATAAACTACTGCTGTCCAATGACTTTAACCTAATTAACCTAGTTAAAACTTTAAATTGGATGTTAATCATGCTAAATAACTAGTAATATGTATGTACTGTCATCATGGCAATGACAAAATAAATCAGTTATTAGAAATTAGTTGTCATTTATTAATTTTCCTTCGGCTTAGTTCCTTGTTTACCAGGGGTCACCACAGCAGAATGAACCGCCAACTATTCCAGCATATGTTTTACACAGCGGATGCCCTTCCAGCTGCAACCCAGTACTGGGAAACACCCATATACACTCAAACACTGCGGCCAATTTAGTGCACAATAGCGCATGTGTTTGGACTGTGAACCCACAAGGAGAACATGCAAACTCCACACAGAAACACCAACTGACCCAGCCAGGACTCAAACCAGTGACCTTGCTGTGAGGAGACAGTGCTAACCACTAAGCCATCATGCCGCCATTTTCTAATAACTACTATAGTTTTTTTTTCATGTTGATCATCATCATAAAGCCAGATTTACCAAGCCGAGCAATGCTAGAAATAATAAAAATGACATGTTCCTGTTCATTTACCACAATTAAAAGCATCTCATTAAATAATTACGGGCCAGCGTGAATAATGAAAATGCCTGCACTTCCTCAGATTGCTCCAGCATGTCAACTATTATATTACTGCTTTGAGGAAAGAGGAGATGCTGGTCAGAGAGCGCCGAGCGGCTGTGTTTGACTTTATTTATGCTTCATCTCGCCAGGAAAATCCTACTGAGATGTGAATTATCCTCTTCCACGCAACACACAGTTTCATAAAGCAAAAAACAGCTTAACAAAGACATAAAATACAACACATAATGCATACTGCAACAATAAATACACTCATTTTAATAAGCCATTAGTTGATTTTACTTTAAAAAGGTTTTCTTAAATATATTAACACTGCAAAAACAAGCAAGAAATGCATTTCATACTTAGAGTTTTTGTCTTGTTTCTTATCCAAATATCTAAAAATACTTGAGAAGTGTCAAATATTGGTATGTTTTCAGAAATAAATAGTCAGAAGTAGGTGAGTTTTTAATCTGCCAATGGAGATAATTTTATTTTTAGTTTGATATAGGTATTTTGTACGTACACAATTGGTATATTGGCTTGTTTTAAGGAAAAACTCACTTAATTTTGACATTTGTTTTGAAAACAAAGCAATATTTTATAAAAATGCTTCTTGATTTAAGAATTTTTAGATACTTGGACTAGAAACAAGACAAGAACTCTAAGAAAGCATGGCATTAATTGACTATTGTGCATAAAAATAGGTCAATAAGTAACCTTTTTATGGTCTATTGGCATACACCAATTTCTTTACTAATTGATAATTATTATTTATTAATTGTTGACTGGTTTCATTGAGCATTGGTTTATACAGTGTGGAAATAAGTATTGAAGGCGTCTCCATTTGTCTCAGAAAACATATTTCTAAAGGTGCTGCTGACTTGATATTTTCCACTGACGTTGGTAACAACCAAAGAAATCCATATATGCAAAGAAAACAAAACTAATTAGTTTACAAATGAAGTTATGCGTAATAAAATGAAATGACACTGGAAAAAGTATTGAACACATGATGAAAGGGAGGAATAGTTGGGCAGTGAAAGCCCAGACAGCAGCTGAAATCTCTCAGTAGTTCTTCAGCAAGCCTCTGCCCTTCCTCAGTGTAAGTGAACATCAGCTGCTTCAGTCCAACATCTACATTAGCAGATGATGAAGATGAAACCAGGGTGGACATTTCAGCAAGACAATGATCCAAAACACAGCCAAGGACACTCAAAGGTGCTTTCAGAGAAAGAAAATCAAGCTGTAGAATGGCCCAGCCAATCACCTGAACTGAACCCAATAGAGAATACAAAATAAAGCTCAGATTTGATAGACGAGATCCACAGAAGCATCGAGATTTAGACACTCTGTTGAAGTCTGTGAGAAACTCACACCTGAGCAATGCAGGAGGCTTCATCCTCCATATGAGAGGCGTCTTTAAGCAGCTTTTTTCCAGTGTCATTTCATTTTATTACCCATAACTTCATTTGTAAACTAATTAGATTTGTTTTCTTTGCATATATGAATTTCTTTGGTTGTTATCAACATCTGGTGACAGTTTCTCAGTTTTTCAGTTCTCACTGTACAGTATATAGTTTCATGGTTTTGAAGGCTACCAGAGGGTCTGTTTAACATACATACATGAATTACTAAATACATATGAATAAGTAAATCAACAAACAAACTGGTGTCATCTGTTGAGCGGCCCTGCAGGCCAGGTCTGCAATGTATAGTTCATATAAATTACTGTATTTATGTTGATTTAATAACCTTTTTGACTTAAATAATACAAAGCTGATTTAAATGTTATAGCTTTTGTTTTTCTTTAAATTTTTATGATATCGTACCCACAATCATGTTGATAATAAACATGATTTTTTTTACCTTCTTTATCCTCTGTTTAATTCAAAGCAACAAAAACGTGGAAATTACCATATTTGCTGTCCAAACTACATAAAATCTTAATTTAAATAACTGTAAATGTGAAATGAACTTTTTTCTAATATTTCCCAAGTGCTTTTAATGGAGATAAGACATTTATAAACATTTAAAACCAGTTTCTACTAATTTCTAATAGTCTAATGTATTTAGTCTTTGCCATGCTAACAGTGCATAGGCTAATTTGTAACTAGTTGTTTTGCAAGATATTCAGCTTAAAGGGCAATTTAAAGGCTTAAAAATCAATAAAAGTATAATATATAACTTTTTTACTCTATTAGATGTCTATGCGTTCAACCAAAGACTTTAAAAACACATTAAAAGGGACTTTGGTACGACCCATGTACACTTAACAGATACTCAAACACCCATAATGCACTGTGAGAGATTGCGCGCCAAAACCGGCATCTGGCCACAAGATGGCGTCCACAGCGGAATCATATGGCTGCAAATTTCAAAACGTTTCTATACACATTTCTCCATGCTAGAGATCGTCTGTCTCGAAGTGCAGGTCACAAAAATAATAAATTAATTATATATATATATATAATTCATTTATGATGCAAGTGTGGCTTAAGATAATCTGTAGTGGCTTAAGATGCATTTTGTAAATAAGTGGCAGTTGAGGGTTTCCATGACTACAGCGATGCGTCTCAGTAAACAGAGGAACCGAAGACAAAATAAATGCACACTCTTGATATATTCACCTTAAAGGTTAGTAAATTAATGAAATATTAAGTAATGTAGGGCTAATTTATAACATATTCTATTCTTATGTTCATTCTTATGTGAGTCTGTGAATTGAGTTTTACGTTGAAAAGATGATTTCGGTTTAAATCGTGCAGTTTTTGTGTCACCGTGTACATTTGTACATATTTTATATGTTGATGTTTACTTATTATGTGTTGTATACTGAGAGAGAAAGATATAACACTATAAACTACTGACATACGTTACCATAAATTATATTTAACGTTACTAGAAGTAGTTTCAATGAATTATTATTGTTATTTTTCATTCATTCATTTTCCTTCGGCTTAGTCTCTTTATTTATCAGTGGTCGCCACAGTGGAATGAACCGACAACTATTCCAGCATATGTTTTACGGAGTGTATGCCCTTCCAGCTGCAACCCAGTACTAAGAAACACCCATAAACACTCACTTTCACACACACACACACACACACACACTTATACACTGTCAATTTAGTTCATCCAATTAATTTGTGTGTGTGCGTTACCAATCAAAAGTCCTCAGAAATGGAGTTGATGTAAATTAAATTAACTGGTTTGTTCATTGAAGGCTATTTATTTATTTATTTTTGCTTATTATATAATGTTATATATTTTATTATTTATTTTCTTTGTTTATCACAAAACCAACCTAACATGTATTTGTTATGAAATTGGTTAGATGTGTGTTTGTGATTTTTATATTAGCTATCTTGGATGTTGACTGCATTTGAAAATAAGCGATTTATGTACGTAAATGTAACGTTATTAGAGATTTGTTGATTTATTTTTGCTGAGCAAAATATGCCCTCTTAACCAAGCCCAAGCAAGAATAAGCTTTAATATTTTTGATTATGCATCATTTTATTAATGTTTTTCTAAAAACATACAAAGAGCTCAAGTAGTTAGCTATAGTGCAAGTTACCAATCAAAATCCTTAGAAATTGAGTTATTCTAAATAAAATTAACTGGTTTGTTTAATAAAGATTACTGTATTTGTTTTATTTGAAGAGTTTAGATGCAAAAACCTCTAAATGCCATTTGAATGTTTCCTCTAAAATTAGCATTTTTCTCAGCCTCCTGTGTTTATGTTCAGTTATTCCACTTTAAATGCAATGAAAATAACCTATTCTTTGTACTAAGAGTAAAATTACGGAAACTACACAAAACAGTCTGAGAAAAACGCTAATTTTAGCTGAAAAATTTCAGTCGCACTTTGAGGTTTTTGCATCTAAACTCTTTATTTTTATTTTTTTGCTTGTTATATAATGTTATTTACTTATTTTTAATTTTAGTTCTTGAGACCTACCTGAGCTCAGACTCCCCTCTCGCCCTGCAATGGGAGGGAGCCCCGGGCTCGAGGATCTCACGAGCTCAGGGCTCTCTTCCGGGACAGCATGCCAAACACGCTTCAATCATCAGCTAAGGGGCGAACTCTTTAAGTTATCAGTTGCAGTTACTCACTACATGTAAGCTGTAAAAGGGATCATATGATTATCTTCATAAATCAGATGCTATTTTAATTGATCAGTGGCACAAAGTTATGTCAATTCGAGTGGCATTAAACTAAATATACTGATACAGATACTGATTTTAACCAAAAAAAAATCTGACATTGATACAGATATTGGTCACCTGCATACAACAATATACAGTACTAGCTATTTGTTACTACATTAAATTGTTTTGACAGAATATGGGATTGGATCCATTAACATTTAACTGTCCAACATTTTAATAGAAGCACAAGTTAAGATTTGTTCATTCATTCATGATGGGTGGCTCAGTGGTTGGCATTGTGGCCTCAGCAAGAAGGTTGCTGGATTGAGTCCCGGCTGGGCCAGTTGGCATTTCTGTGGGGAGTTTGCATGTTCTCCCCGTGTTGGCGTGGGTTTTCTCCGGGTGCTCCGGTTTCCCCCACAGTCCAAACACATGCGCTATAGGTGAATTGATGAACTATATTGGCTGTAGTGTATGAGTGTGTGTGTGAATGAGTGTGTATGGGTGTTTTCCAGTACTGGGTTGTGGCTGAAAGGGCATCTGCTGTGTAAAACATATCCTGGAATAGTTAGTGGTTCATTCCGCTGTGATGTCCTCTGAAATAGAGATAATAAATAAATACAAGTTAGGATAAAAACATTACAATATGACATTTTTCAAAGGTGATTATTTGCTAATCAATATTTTTTAACAGCAATATTCATTTGACGTGTAATAGGATAAACAACAAATAAATGCAGTGATTTTGATATATGTAGATTATAAATGTTGCTGCTGCAGAGTAATATTGAGTCTCTTATGTACAGCTTTCTTTTATTCTCCGACACATTTTAGCCCAAACTAATCCAAACACCAGCTGCTTTCCCCCCACACACGCATGACAAATTTGTACATATTAGACTCAGTTTTGATATTTTGTACATGTTATATTTAGTTTTTTGCAAGTACACTGTAAAAAATGTTGTCCCAAGACAAATTAAGTTAAGTTAATTGTTTATTTAAGTGGATTAATCATAAAACAATTAAGTTGTCCCTACAAAAAAACAAACAAACAAGAATTGTGTTGATTCGGCTGATTTAAAATAAGTAGTTTGAACAAACAGCAGAAATTATATTTTGAGTATATATTAATCAGCTTTTTAAATTATTTTCGATATGCAAATAGCTTTAAAATCATTTTTTTATTAATTTGTTGAGTCTATTTAATGCTTTTTGCTTTGAGAAAGCAATGTGATTATTTAAAAGACCTGCATCTACTTTTTAAATCTAATTATTAAGCATCAGTATAAGCTTTTTTAATATTAATCCCAATATGCAGATAGTTTTTACATTAATTCAATATCTACTTATATATCAGTGCATCCTTAGTTGCAATATTTCATTGTTCAGTGTTCATTTCTGCTGTCGGGATGCAAAAAAGCAACACTATATTTTTTCTTTCGGTCATGCTACACCGTTTTTAATTGGAAACAGTAGCTTGCTGGAAAAGCGACACCATTTTGAAACCACCGAGCTACTGTTTCTTTACTGAAAAATAATTATATGTCATAAATTCCAGAGATGCTATTGAAACTCTACTTGTAGCAGTTTGCAGCACATTTAAAAACATTTGTGGTATGGTTTTTCAGTGGGACTTTATCATCCCCCAAGTTAGTTAGCTAGCTGGTGCTCAATGCATTAACATGGATGCATTATATAATCCTGTAGCATCACTTGCTGCCCTCCAGCAAACCTTGCTGCAGTGTGGGATGCATCGCCCGCATTTCTGGATAGCGGCAGAGAGCCCTTTGATGCGCAGCTTTCAGATCACACGCGTGCTGTAAACACTCACTCGTCCCTTCAGTATTTACACGGCTCTGCATTTAGTCAGAGGGCGATCAAAGCGCAGCACGTCGCAGCTATGCATGACGAGGAGAATCACAGGAATAGATAGATGGACACCCCCCGCCTCTGTGTGTGTGTGTGTGTGTGAGATGCAGATGCGTTGACGACACAATGCCGCGTGCTGTGCTTTCCTAGCGCCTCTCTCACTTTTGTGCTGCTCGCACCTCTGAGAAACACTCATCGCTCTCTCTCTCTCTCTCTCCCTCGCTCACTCACCCTCCCTCCCCTCCTGTCCTCCTCTCTCTCTCTGTGTCTCTCTCTGTCTCTGAAGGAGTAATGGAGCGGATCACCATGTAGACAGCAGCCGACGGGAAGCAGGTAGAATGGGAAACCACGTATGGAGCGTCGCCGGTCTGCAGCCGTGGTGAGCGCAGACGTCCTCAGGACCTCAGCCGGGATCTTTCCGCCTTGCATAACGCACTGGAGCCTCTCTTCAATCGCAGACAGCGGACTCAATCTGTTTTTTTCTTCACCCTCCTCTCTCACCTTCCACTCTGTCCTGCGTTGCAGGTTTTTTTTAAGACACCTGTTCTCCAGTCGTACCAGGGACTCCTAATTTCTGCCCGTGTGGCTTTTTTTCCCTCCGTCTTTTCAATCTGCTTTTAAGAATAGCTACCGAGCAATACTCCGCCACCATGGGGGACATGACGAATAGCGATTTTTACACCAAGAACCAAAGAAATGACAGCAACCATGAAGGGGGATTTGGCTGCTCGCTCATGGAGCTGCGCTCGCTCATGGAGCTCCGAGGAACGGAAGCAGTGGTCAAAATTCAGGAGGACTATGGAGGTACTGAGGGACTGTGCCAGCGGCTGAAAACCTCACCGACGGAGGGTAAGTGTGTGTCACACGCACTAAACACCATCATACAGTGACACTCTTTCAGATGCTAATCATTGCCATATGCTGCTGCGAGACAGGTTGTTCCCTCCTCAAACCTGCTGCTGATGTTGCTTGGCGGAGATATTAACTAGGATGTGTCTCCCAGGCAACAGCGCAGGGGTCAAACTAAATTTGCTACTTTGTTCGATGATAGTGTTGCTAGGTAGAAGAAGCTGTGCATGCTTTGTGATTTGAATTATAAAATGCAATTTAACAATCATTAATTCGAGCAGAAATGCGCTCAATTGCTTTGACAGGAAAAAACGGTGCAATTGGCGTCTTCTTTATGTCTTGATGATTTGTTAGGGTCTGACAGCAGACTGTCTGTGCTATCCAGCGAATGCAGCATTTGATCTTCTCCTGTTAGATGCGTTGACGTTTGAAACGAGGATCTGTGGTTGATATACTGTTGTGTATTTAACATATTTCCAATGTGTAACCATGTTGTGAATCTTAAATAGCCCTGAAGCATGAGTCGTTTTTGTATATATTTTATAGATGAGAATCCAGTCCTTCAGTATAGATGCCCTTCCCGCGACAGCACTAGTGCAGTAGATTGATACATCTGTCAGCCTGGAGGACAGGATCATCTTGCCGTCTCTGCAAGCGATGTGTTAGCTGTGAGTGTTAAAGGAGTGTGTTTAGGAGCAGGCTGTTGCTCGGCTCGGCTCTGCTGGAGTGACTTGTGCTGACACCCCGAGTGTGACATGATAATGAAGACAAATGGTCACATCTCGTCTTGTTAATAAGCTGAGCAGTAAGGCTTTTTCTCTCCGGACACCGTCAGCGCTACCCTGCAATGAGCGTTTAGCACCATCATCCACCATTATGTGGGATTCTGTCTTATATTTTTACATTTTAAGGTGACTTTTGTTGAGCTGTTTTGCATCAAACAAACTACCCACTTTTTACCAATGAACAAGAAAGGAGCACTATGTTAGTTTATGATAAACCAGCTGCCAGAGAGATTGTTCTAATTAGAATCTAAATAGTAAGATATTGATTACCTCTAACTAGCCTCTAGTTAAAATCTAAAGAAATAATGGACCATTTTATATGGACAAACTCGATGTTGGGTTAATTTTTTTCAACTATTTCTTAATTTCTTCTTTGTCTATATTTTACCCAGCATTGAGTTGTCAACCCAACATTTTTTTTTTTGAATATCTTGTTCTTAACATGCAACTGGTCACAGGACATACCAACCTAAGCTGGTACAGTTTACCTAGGTTGTAGGTAGGAGGTTAGGTAGAGGTTAGATAGGGGTAATCATTATCTTACTGTTCATGAATAGTAATATATAAATTACCTCTAACTAACCTCTAGTTTAACTCAAAATAAATGATGGGCTGTTGTAATCCAAAGTTGGATCAGATATGGACAAACCCGATAATGGTTTAATTTTTTCAATTAAATTTTAATTACACTTTTTAACCCAATGGTTGATTTTGCCCATATTTTCAACCCAACATTTTTTTTAGAATGTCTTGTTCTTAACATGCGACTGGTCACAGGACATACCAACCTAAGCTGGTACAGTTTAAAGCGGTTAGTTAGAGGTAGGGCCAGACAGAATCTGCTGACATTTTTTGCTATTTCTGCGGAGAATTTTGGAAAAAATCTGGGGATTTATGCAGAATTATTTTGGAAGTATCGAAACTAAAAACTATGAAATAAGAAATAATAGCTTTTTAACTGTTATTTAATGTCTACAATGCAAATTCATCTAGATCCACTTATTTGGTAAACAAAGTCTATCATATAACAGATCTACTAAAAGACAGAAAAATGACTTTACAAACTATATTGTAAATAAATCAAATTAACACTTTTATATTAGTCAATAGTATTACTGAAATTCATTTAAAAACTGAATAAATATACATTTACACACATTCACACAAGTAAGTAAATAGACTATATTACACACATAGTAAATAAATGATGGGCTAAAAATCTGCGGATTTCTGCGTGTACAGATTCCGTGTGGGCCCTGTTATAGGTAACCATTATCTTATTGTTCATGAATAGTAACTAGTTACTCTCTAACTAGTTAAACTCTGTTTTAAAAGAAATGATGGGTCGTTGTAACCCAACAAGGGTTCAGATATTGACCCATATTCAGATCATTCATTCATTCATATTTTTTTTTGGCTTAGTCCCTTTATTAATCTGGTGCGCCACAGCGGAATGAACCGCCATTTTATCCAGCATTTGTTTTACACAGCGGATGCCCTTTAGCTTATTCAATTCACCTTATAGTGCATGTCTTTGGACCGGAAACCGGAGCATTGGGTTTATTTTTTTATTAACTTTTTAACTCAATGGTTGGTTTTGTCCATATTTTATCCAACATTGGGTTATATCAAACCAATATTTTTGTATAATGTCTTGTTCTTAACTTAGTGAGTTATACAACTGGTGACAGGACATACCTAAGCTAAACCTAAGCTGCTACAAGTTAACTAGTCCCCCACTAGCTACCCAAGATGATCCACCAGCTTTTACAGAGCTTTAACATTTGCCTTTTTATCTAGTCATTTATCTGATCAACCCTGCTGTCTTGAACCATATTTTGTCCAGAACTGACTATTTGACTGCCATATATTAGTATATACCAGGGGTGCCCAATCTTGGTCCTGGAGGGTCAGTGTCCTGCCAAGTTTAGTTCCAACCCCAATCAGACACACCTGGGCTAGCTAATCAAGCTCTTACTAGGCTTTTTAGAAACATCAGTGCAGGTGTGTTGAGGCAAGTTGGAGCTAAAATCTACTGGACACCGGACCTGGACTGAGTTTGGGCATCCCTGGTATATACAGTTAAAGACAAAATAATCCTAACACTAACCTAGGCATAGAAACGATATGAGTTTCTAACAGTATGACAACATTGGATAAAAAAATAACGGTTTGACAGTATTGTATTTATAAAATTATTATGCTATAAAATGTTATTTTTAAATGTCTGGGTAAAAAGCAATAACTTTTTTCCGCTTTGAACACAATGGCTGCATCCCAAATCGCATACTTTCATACTATATAGTAAGCAAAACCATTAGGCAAGCTGAGTAGTAAGACCATATTCATAGGGTTTGAAAAACAGTACGTGAGAAGTACCCAGATGACCCACTATTTCCGGCGAGATTCTTAAGTGCTCATCCGATGGATGCTATACTATCCCATGATACACCGAGATAATTCATGAATGGTAGTGAATTAGTGATTTTAGAAGCAGCCAATATATTTTATTTTGAGAAACATTAAAATATTTTGGAACAGTAAACATGTCAGGTGTTATAAAACAGTGTTATACATTGAAGACGGTTATCATCCCATGCCTTCCTTAACCCTTTTTCTTTTCCAAATATTTTCACAGTGTTTCTTATTATATTTCTCTTCTGGAGAAAGTCTTATTTCTTTTAGTTCGGATGAAGTAATAAAAAATAAAGAAAAAAAAATCTACTGTGGTCAATATTATTAGCCCCCTTATTTAATAATACAATTGTTATTATTTGATTGTACAGAACAAACCACTGTAATCCAATGACTTGCCTTATTACCCTAACATGCCCAGTTAACCTAATTAAGCCTTTAAATTGTGCTACATTTGCACTAGTAAAATACTATGTACTATGGCAAAGACAAAAAGAAATTGTTGAAATTAGAAATGAGTTATTAATGTTTAAAAATGGGTTGGAAAAACAGCACTTGGGAAAATATGACAGAATAAAAATGTGACCATTCTCCAGTATGGTGGGAAGCTTTCAAACATTGAGCACACACACTGAAGACTAATGTGTAACTTTATCCCTCTTCGATTTCTTCGAGCTCCCCAGTCAATACGTTTGCCTTTAATCTATGCTTACCTTAGCATAATCAGTCGATGCTGAAGCAGGGCTGATGGAGGGAAGTCAGAACCTTTCTACTAAATAAAGAAAGTGCACTCTAAGGATGAAGCGAGGCTGCCGGATCCTCCTGTAGGCTACGGCACATCATGTGGGTATTATTGAGCTGCCAGAGCGCCCACTTTTCTCAGAGCTGTGGGTGTTGGCCACTCTCACACTGAGAGTTCCTGGCAGATGGAGCCGAGTGAGGGATGGAGAAGCCTGGCGACCTCCCAAAAAATGCAGAAAGCATCTCCTTTAAGTCAGATAATGCTGCTGCTAGTTAAGGCTGCACGATATATGGTTTCAGCATTGAAATCTCAATGTGTAAATCTGCAATAGTTTCTTTGCAGGAGCTGCATTGTCAATTTGGGATTGTAATTAATTAGAAATCACAGTTCAGAACACATGCAAAGCTATAGAGTGAAAGATTTTTTTAAGGTCTGACTACGAAATCTGACTAATTCAACTGAATTTAAAGTCTGCCTCAAATCAAAATTTATAATGTTTATTTTGCTAGCTCAGATTGTTAGTGTTATGGTGAATAATCAATCTGTGCATGTTAATTCACTGAAAAAATGGGTTGTTTTGGTAATCTAAATTAAATTAAAGTTGGACCATTTACTTCTGCATTTGGAGTGGGTCGTTTTGTTGAAGTCAACCTAAGGGTTTCAATAGCAACTGCATATTAATACCTTCACTTAACGTTAGTGTGCTATGCAAAAAAATAAGCCCTGCCCCCTACTTAATATATTCTAGCTGCGTCTGAAATCACCTACTGCTCAGTAGGTACTACATCTAAATTTAAATGTACTACTCAACCATTAGAAAAGTATGTTCTATACAGTATGACTGTCAGCAGTATGAATGGAACTCGGATTTACCAAAGTCCCTTTAAGGCAAGTCATTTCATTCTGCGGCCATCTTTGCAGTATGCCCGGGCATTCTGTCTGAATGGGGAACATCAACGTTTCCAAAACTGCTAGCCAAGCTTACGATTACGTTACATATTTTGAATCACCAATAAAATTAAATAATCTTTTTTAAATAATCTGTCTCATAAGTTTTGTTTCTAAACATCCGAATCAAACTAAATCACACTCGAAAAGAACCAGATCACAACACCAACCTCATTTATGTTCATTTTGCACATTATGATCCTCTGAATCATGAACGTCTAATCGCACTGGTCTGCTAAAGTAATCCACAACTTGGTCTTGATGGCGAATCTTCTCGAGAAATGACAGTGACTCTTTGTTTACAAGTTTAAGTAGTTGCTGTCATGTGATGTGCTTTTGACAGAACGGACTGTACCTCTCATTCGTTTCATACAGATTACAAAACCAAAAAACTGTTGTTTTCAAGTGCCCTCGTTGAGATTTCAGAGTGTTTGTTGACCACCAAACTGTCATAAAAAAAGCACACATCTGGTCTAAGCTTTTCCCCCGGAGAAACGTCAGTCTATATTGATTGCTGATTGGCTCCTGTACTAGTAGGCGGGGCTTCATTCACTATATTTTCTGTTACACTTTTCCCCATTCAAAACTATATGAGTGATATGTCTTGTGCATTCTATAGGTTTTGGATGTACTACTTCCGCCATTCTGTTATATCCATGTGACCTATATGCATTAGTTGCGTCGCTTCACATGGGATAGCGCAGCATCTATCGGAGGAGCACTTCAGAATCTCGTCGGAAGCAGTAGGTCATCCAGGTACTTCTCGCATACGTTTTTCTAATTCTATAAATTCGGACATACTACTCGGCTCGCATACTGTTTTTAGCATACTACATAGTATGGAAGTACGATTTCGGATAATATTTGGGCACAAGAAAATTATCAAATTTGAAGCTTTAACAAAGATTGATTGTATTTACTTGTTTACAATGAAGACTACAGTAGTCAACATTTGAAATATTTTTCAAAACTGTCCTAAGACAATTGTTGGACAACTTTGAGGGTTTTTTATTAGGGCTGTATGATATTGGAAAAATTTTATTTTTCTGCAATAAATATTGCGATATGAATACCTTTTCACAAGATAGTTTGAACTTGATAGTTTTCTGGGGTGTCTAACTGTATTCAGGTACAGAAATTGAATAACCACAATAGAAAAAAATGCTTTTCTGACTTTGTTTTGTCTTGTTTATAGTCCAAATATCAAAAAAATTCTTAGAGCAAGTAAATATATTGTTTTGTTTTGTTTTGTTGTCAAGAAACAAGACAATTTTTTTTTTGTTGCATAAATCATATAAATTTCGTACAAATACAGTGATTAAATACAATTTGGTAGCTCCTGGTCAACTGTAGACTCAGACTCAACATTGCATATCTTTGACATTGTGATATCGACGCTGAAACAATATATTGTGCTGCACTAGTTTTTGATCCACTTCAAATGTTGACTGTACTTTTGATTAGTAAATTTCTGTACCTCAATACTGGGGCAGCAATGTGGCACAGTGGGTAGCACAATCGCCTCACAGCAAGAAGGTTGCTGGTTCGAGTTCCGGCTGGGTCAGTTGGCATTTCAGTGTGAAGTTTGCATGTTCTCCTTGTGTTGGCGTGGGTTTTCTCCGGGTGCTCCAGTTTCCCCCACAAGTCCAAAAACATGTGGTATAGGTGAATTGGGTGAGCTAAAATTGTCTGTAGTGTATGTGTGAATGAGTGTGTGTGGATGTTTCCCAGTGATGGGTTGCGGCTGGAAGGGCAACCGCTGCAAAAAAATGTGCTGGATAAGTTGGCGGTTCATTCCGCTGTGGCAACTCTGGGATAAGTAAAGGGACTAAGCCAAAAAGAAAATCAATGAATGAATGACCTCAATACTGTTAAACTCCCCAAAACCATACAGCACTGTATCTTTGTTCTGTTGTATTCACTTGTATTTTGTTTATTAAATGTAATGCAGATTACATCTATTCTTCTCAAATAGAGTTATTTAAATCATATCACATAAAAACAAAATATCACAATGCCAGTTTTTTCCAATTTCCCACAGCTTTACTGCTATGCTGTAGTCAGGATGGATGCCACACACCATCTGAAAGCTAGCAGCTCAGGGTAGTGAGAATTAATAAGAGTCTATGAAGGACAGGGAAAGGGCTCCTATTTTTACCCCGTACGCTGTACGGGACAGGAATGAATGACTAAGTCCATGTGTTCAGACAGTGGAAGGACGTTTCTGCCGTAGCTGCAGTGCACAGTTTGGCGTAGAGGTGGGCAATGCGGAGCAGCTATTGTATGCTAATGGTGTCGGTGTGCTGTGCCCTCGCACCAGCTGTGAGTCGGCCAGAAGTGTGTGTTCGCTCACCGTGACTGTCCTCCCCCATGCCTTCCTCTGTTCTTATTTCTATTTCAGTCTGATGGGCCATCTCACTTCCACGCAGTGCACATCCTTACCCGAATTAGCTTGTTTAAAAGTAACCAACAGTTAGACTGTCTGGCTAATCTCTGTGCTCACGTTTCTCACACCCTGATGTGTCTCCTGACTAATTCCTAATGAATTGTGAGGTAAAATTTCTTGGCCCTGTGCAACTGAAGTGTATTAAAAGCACAAATGAGAGACCTTTATTTAACCTTGCTGCTTAAAGGGACAGTTTACTTACAAATTTTAATTCTGTCATCACTGCCTATCTCAATCTATGTTATGCACATTTTGGAATATTGATGGAAACACCAAGATGTGGATAAATATTGAAAATACTGATAAAATGTATGCACACAATTGAGTAAGATAACATTTTTATCAGATAACTAAAATTTTGCATAAATTAGGATGTGAAAACATTTAGTGAATAAAGTCTGTGCATGCGCTTCAATGGTATGCATGATGTGATCTATTTAGATCTAGATCTAACTAGATCTAGTTAAATGTGTGTTTCAGGGACTTTGCATTAATGTTGGTTTGCAACTTTCCATGTTTGCAGCTCTCCATTGTTGCAGATTTGAAATGTTGTTGTGCTAATTGTAAAAGGCCTCAGCCCTCGGCCAGTCCGTCATGACAGTGCTTCAGTATTATCATTCTTCTATTATTATTTCCTCCAGAACTGTCTTGAGCATCTGTCTGCGCTCCCGTCTCACGCCTCTAAAAGCCACCACATTGCTGCAATATTCCAGTTTTACACTTAAATCAAATTCACATTTATGGATGGAAACACAGCTATTTATTAATGCTTCACTTGTTCAAAACTTAAGTTTCTGTCTTCTGTTGAACACAAAAGAATTAGTTTGAAAGAATTCTTCAAAATATATTTGCACTGAATTATAAAGTACAACAGGTGACGCTTACAATTATGTCTCATAAGTTATTGTTAGTTAATGCATCAGAATTAACAGTGAGAAAAAGCCAGATTTATTACAGTTACTCTGCTAATATTAATTAAATTCAACTAAATATTATTAGTTATTATCTCTGTTTAATGAAACAATTACAACCTTTTTTTTTTTTTAAAGATTTGGTCTTTTTGCCTTTACTAGATAGGATAGAGACAGGAAGCAAAGTGGGAGAGAGAGAGAGAGGGGGGGGGGGGGATAGGGTAGGGATGCAACGATTAACCAGTTTCACTATTAACCACGCTTAAATTCGTTACGGATAATTAATCGTAAAGGCTTATCAACACCGCGTTTCTGCACAGAACTACACAGAACATTAACTGAGACAAGCTCGTGCACGTTCATTATTTCAACGCGCAACGCACTCACACCTTTCAGGCGCATACAGTTGAGATGGGGGCTTTTGTGACCACAGGAACTGCAAACGGCTGAAGTTTGAGGAAGAAGCAATGAAAAGTACACAGGTTGACAAACCCACTTAAAGTTAGAAATATTGGCGCCGATGAGAGGATCATGCGGGGAATATTAATCCGCCAGCCTAGATCAATCGAGTGATTTCGGAGAGAGCGCTGAAAGACTCAGTGGATCGGCTGTTTAATGGCCCAAATCTCAGTGCGTTGCATTCACTGCGTCTTCAGCGCAAATGGACGATAAATGTAAAATCTAACAGTGTATAGATCTTTGCCAAATAAGCTCAACTTTACTAAGTTTAAACTGAAACTTTGGCTCATGACAAAGAACTGTACTGTGCAGGTGGTCATCGCGAGAATCCTGCTCTGCCCCGCTCATATATTGGGTCGGCTGACTCGCCTGCTTTTTTCCACAAACACAGAAAAATGTAAATCAGCGCATAACGAGACTGAGCATTTAAAATGACAAAAACCGAAAGCAAAACCTTTAAAGAGTAGTGGTAGTGAGAATTTTCTTCCTTTCTTTTGTCCAATCTTTCTGGTTATTTTATTGACATGTGTGTATAAAAACAATAGTGCAAAATGCATATTTCTTACTGCAATGCTTCATTTTTGTTTGATGCAAACCATACATTTTTTTCTTATAAAGTAACAGTAGGACTTTTTATAGCAGATAACTATAGTTCATTGTTAGTATTATTGTCATCATCGGCATCATTAATATTTTATAATTATTGGACACTCATTTTGGAATTATTGCACAAATATCAATTATCATACAGAATTCATAACAGAATTAGATAGTTGTTTCTGGTTATTGTTAGTCCTAATTGATGTTTTTTTTCAAAGACCATACATCTGTTAATGTACAATTTGCAGTGGTGCTCATTCATTTTTTTATGGCCACTCCTAAATTTTTTGTGGTGCTCCTAAAGTTTTGAAGTTGGGAGCACCAGTGCTACCAAGTAAAAAAGTTCATTTCAAGCCCCGCATAAGAAAAATGCTATTTTTTTTATTAATTGTTCTGTCATTTATTTACAGTGTAAAAATATGTATGTTTAAATGTCAAAAATGTTATTTATTTTTAAGCAAAAAGAGAGAAATGGACTATTGTTTGTTTTTAATATTATTATGTGCTGTATTAATTGGTTACTGAGCAGCAATACATAACACTTTAAAATAAAAGGAGTTTTCATGTGATTGTCTAAGCTAGTGGTGTTTTGAAATTAATAATTGCATAGTAATCGTGATAACAGTGAAACCGTGATTATTTCTCAGACTATAATCTTACAACCAAAATCTGTAATCGTTGTATCCCTAAAGGGTTGGGAAATGTCCTCGAGCTGGGATTCAAACTGCACTACTGTGCCATATGTCAGCACACTGTCCACTAGGCTATTGCGCCAACTCTGTTTCAACCTTTATTATAAACCATTGGCATAAAAAAATTAACATCAGCTAAGATTAACATAGGCTCTGGTATTGTGGTTTTTGATTGAGTCTTTTTACACAGTGTTAACAAACAGTCAATATTTTAGCAATAGGTCAGATACACATGTAAAAATGTTCATGTTTGTGCTATTAAGCTTATTAACCAATCAAGCATTTGGCAGTGCTAATACAATGTGAATATTTTTGAAAAGCACTCATTCATTCATTTTCTTTTCGGCTTAGTCCCTTTATTTATTATGGGTCGCCACAGCGGAATGAACCGCCAACTATTCCAGCATATGTTTTACACAGTGGATGCCCTTCCAGCTGCTACTCACACACTACGGCCAATTTAGTTAATCAATTCCCCTATAGTGCATGTGTTTGGACTGTGAGGTAAACCGCTGCACCCAGAGGAAACCCACACCAACACGAGGAGAACATGCAAACTCCACACAGAAACACCAACTGACCTAGCCAGGACTCGAAGTAGCAAACCTTCTTGCTGTGAGGCAACTGTGTTGCACACTGCGCCACTGTGACGCCGCTGCAAATACAATGTGATTTTTTTTTAAAGCACTTTAAAAGTTTCAATAATAAACAATAAATAAGTCCCCACAATATCAATACTGTGCATTTTCATTATCAAGATATATAGAATTATTCAATATCAGCATATGTCTAGTTGAGGAGCAATTGCTAAATGCAGCTAATAGGCTAATTTTACTGCAATTACAATAGAAAGTAACAGAAGGATGTGCATTTTGGGAGCGACAGACACTCTTATGTAATCCAATGCCACATTCAAAGCATTAGACGCGCTGAAGGTCACAGTGAGTTGGCAAAACATCTCAAAACACAAAAAGACAACCACAGTGCATCCATGCAGCATCCGCAGCTATGATTTCCCCTACACTATTCGCTTCTGGATCCATGACAGGGGCTGTTGGAGACCTCGTCACATGGCTACTTAAGCGCTATCCTACCTTCGCTAGGCTGCGCCCTTGATCAGCATGCTAATCTAGACCGCCTGTCCGTGTTCTCATTCCCCTCTGACATATCCTATTTAGTCTCCTATCCCATCAGGAATTGCTCTGAAGGAGTACAATCTCCTCTAATAAGGACAGTAGAGCTGCCCTGATTCCAGCAGCCATTCTTAAAAGGAGAAAGCATTTTCCTCAGAGGACAGATTATAAATAAGAGAGCGGGCCACATTTCTCCTCTTCCAGGAGACAGACGCTGGTGAACGGGTGACCTTGAGGGTGTAGTTTGAGTCGGTGGCACAGAAAAGCGTGCGACGCATGTAACGTGATCAGGGGTGTCAGGGCCATCTGAAAAGGGGTGTGGATACAGCTTAATCCTTATCAGCTCGGCTCATGAATATTCAGTGGTAACTTATATCAGTAGATGTAACTCAGCTGCTGAAATGCAACAAGCACTTGTTGTGTTTGGATTTCTGATTACCGTTACAGATGCAACCGGGTCGTGTTGACTTGGAGCCTGTAACATGGGGCACACGTAACACAGACTGATTGCAGATGCGATTGGGCTGGTTTCACGCTCGTCACACACAGTTTATTTCATCAATGTCCTGCTATTGTGCAACACCTGTGTTTACTTACAGGTCACTGGGGAAGTACCTATCATATGTACTTTTTGTACCTATCAGGTCCACATTTGTACCAAAAAGGGCCTGTGAAGTGTTGTTGTTCAATGTGTGACGTAATTTAATCTGAAACATGAAGACAGGGTGGAACATATAGTAGCCCCTCCCTCTTTAAAATAACAGCCAATAGCATTTTGGTTTTAGTCTTAAATGAGGCGTGGCTTGTCAGATACTAGAGAGCATTTGATTGGTGAGAAGATTTGATATGAAGCTGAAGTATGAGGTGATGTCAAAAACATTGTTTATCCATTTATCCAAAATGACCTCAATGACCTCAACGATACAAAAGTGTACACTTTAGGGTACCAATGTCAACCTGATATGTACAAAAATCTTTTGAAAAGGTACCGACCTAAGGTTTTGTACCTTTATTTCTAAGAGTGTATGTGTGTTGAATAAAGGTATGCAGTGCTTCCCACAAATAGGCTTTACTTGGGTGGTACGACCCAGGTATATTAACAGCCGCCCAAGTATATTTAATGACACATTTTTATTATACTTTTACACTTTTTTTACATTGGTCCAATATAACCAAACATCCGGGATTAAGTAGTGGAACATCTTCTCTCGTTTACCAATTTAGTACTGTTCATTCCGTGTTCACAACAACTGTCAACACTCCCACAGACAATCTCACATGGTGCAGAGACCCACAGGACCCACAGAGATGCACCTTTTTGGGACTTAAAAAATTTGTCTGGCCGGAGTTTCTAAATTGTCCGGGATTCGGCTTTCACTTTCCAATGCTGTATGCGTTTTTGCATTACCTTCTTATTTAAGCCTACTTTTGCTTGGCTTTGCAGCTGATGACCGAGATAAACATTAAATAATTTATTTAAACTAAACGACACAAATGACTAAATACATGGAAAGAATGACACAAAATGATACCTAAACTGACTGCAAAATATTTGTACACTGTTAGAAATAGTAAACCAACAAATTTGCCCTGTTTTATTTTTGTAATTCAAGAGTTCACACTTAGATATTGTTTGACAAGTGTTAGCTGGTTTGGCATGCTGTCCCGGAAGAGAACCCTGAGCTCGGAGATGGTTGAGCCCAGGGCTCCCGCCTGGTCGATAGAGCGTATCAGGGGAGTACGAGGTCAGGTGGTTCTCGAGAGCTCCCCGTGATAAAAAAAGAAAAAAGGGGGCGAAGGGGTGGGTGGGGGGTTTCTTCGGAACGAAGATAAGGGAGTGATTTTTTCTAGGCTACTTATAGTGGGTTTGGATCGATCTCATTTGTTAACTAATGATTGTGAATGAGAGATGAGCCGGGGTCAATAATATCACGTGTTCCTCTCGAAATTTGTTTGTGAAACTTCACTTAATATAACTTTTAGAGATAATGTCTGTTTTTATTTCTTTTTTCTGTCATTTATTTCTCATTTGCTGTATATTTTATTAATTTATACTTGAAAGAGATGTTTTGTTTGTCGCAAATAGTTAACTATCTGTATTTAAGTGATGTGGGTAAAATGTGTGACTCAATCCGGCTACCACCGCAAGTATATTACAAACCTGTGGGAAGCACTGGTATGTAAATGGACTCTTTTAGGGAGAGTGCTGATTGCAAGCCATTCATTTGCTGCTCTGATTGCACTGACTTTGCACAATTACACTACATGTGTCAAACTGTCCTCCTCTACATGGGTCTTGTTGAACTAATGATGTCACCGATCTGTGTAAATGCTTGCTAGATGCTAGAACAAATGTGCTTCCAAGTTCAAACTTCATTTATGCAAATTAAGTCATGATTTGTGCATCTAAATTCAGACCACCTCCTATTGTGTCCTTGAATCCACATGACAGCTTTTATATCACCAGTTTACATGTGACACACGTCCTGCTTTTTAATGTTAGCTACAAATGTGAAGTATCCTTGAGTTTTGTTCTTGTCTCTCACGTCTATCATTGATGCTTTATGCAAACCAGGCTCATTATGGATACGTACCCATGTATACATTTCTGGAGAGCGCAAAATACATCCCAGGAGGCACTTTTTTTGTAGTGTTTGTTTTCGCAAATCTACCAGAGGCTGCTGTGTATTCTTTTTCAAGTCTCAAATTTCTCTAGCGAGGGCCATCGCATCTGCTGTTCTCACGTAAATCCACGTAAGACCGACCGACCGATAACCCCGCCCACCCCCTATCTCTAAACCCAACCAATAGTGTTTTCAAAAGCAATCCAGAAAAAGAAAAGCCCTTGCAGCCGCCTGATTTTTACCATGTTTTCAGATCTTACCACGTTCTCACCCTGTTATTTACTTGTTTAATTTATTTTTTGCCTTTTGTTTTTGTTTTACCTGTGAGTCCGATGAACCATTCTTGAACCCTGTTGTCGTGGTCAATTTCTTTCTGCGTCACAAGTCTACGGATGTATGTGGCGAGCCACTGGACAAAGTGGTAACAGTGGAAAAAATTTTCACACGGAGGTGTGGGCAGCTGGTTGCACGAAAAGAAACAGAAGCCATTGTCGGCATCATACCACCCCATAGCGATCACTTTAAAGACGAAATTTACACTCTCTATAAATATAGACAGAGGTATTTACAATGAGCCTATGTTGGTTTTATGCCTTGTGAATATACAAAGAGCACCAATGTGAGTGTTCACACCAACAAAACCAAAATGGCAGGCATTTTGGTTTGATGTGCAGTGATAAAACTTGTCAACTAACGAAATTGCTGCTGTTGTTTATGTGCCTTGAGCTGCTGAAGTTATTGTAAAACACCACTTAGTGGTCTAGGCAATTATTTGTTTCTGTCATGTGATTTGCATTTAAATGGCGGAGGCAGAAATTTTTTAAAATTATAGTTTATTTAATACAGATTACAAAACCAGAGAACATTTGTTTTCAAGTGCAAATGGTTAATTTAAAAGTGAAGATTTCAAGCTTTGTGTAGATATTTTCTCATGTCTGTAAGGCAAATATTTAAGATTCCAGTGCGTTTGCTCACCCAAGAGGGTTTTTAAATGAATAAAGCTGCAGAAACTGTCATTAAAACATGTCTTTATTGAGCCCCTCCCCCAAATAATCCTGATTGATGATTGGCTCCTTTATTAGCGTGGCCATATTGACCATGGCATTTCCCCCCATTTAATACTCACAGCAAGAAGGTCACTGGTTCAAGTTCGGCTGGGCCAGTTGGCATTTTTTTCTTTTTTGCAAGTTCTTCTCGTGTTGGTGTTGGTTTGGCATGCTCCTGTTTTCCCCACAGTCCAAACACATGCTCTATAGGTGAATTGATAAACTAAAATAGTTTGTAGTGTATGAGTGTTTATGTGTGTTTCTCAGTACTGGGTTGCAGCTGGAAGGGCATCCGCTGTGTAAAACATATGCTGGAATAGTTGGTTTATTCCGCTGTGGTGACCCCTGATAAATAAGGGAGTAAGCTAAAGGAAAATGAATGAATGAATGAAATACATTCTCCTATAGAGTCTCGGTGTGTTCATGGTCACACAAATGTATTGCTCCTGTTGAAGTGGGTCAGGCAGGTGTGTGTCCACTGCTGAAATGTGCCTTCTGACTCCAGTCGCACATCTGTCATGTTGGATGTCTGCATGACACCACTAACCACAGCCAGGTCACTCGCTGATGGGCTGCTTTTTCATTTTGTCACTGTCTTGCTCACCCTTTTGACCTTTGCATCTATTTTTACACCTGTGTGTGTGTTTGTGTGTGTGCCGTGACCTGTGGTTTGATGCTGTGTCAGCAAGAGCTTAGATGTTGGCACATTTCAGCAAAGCCAGAGACGTACATGAGCACACATTTCTGGACTGTTTTTAGGGTGACCGCAACAACTGCTCCTCAATGACAGAAATACAGCAAACCCAGACATTTCTCAAATCTACTTATATTGCCATTGGCCTTTTTGCTAGTGTGTATGTACATTTGAAGGCAAAATTATGAGCCCATAATATTTTCAAAGTCATGTTAAAAAGTGTGAGGTGCGTTTCAACACATAATAGTTTTAATAACTCATTTCTAATAACTAATTTTGTCCAGCCATGAAGACAGTATATAATATTTTACTAATTATTTTGCAAGATACTAGTATTCAGCTTAAATTGACATTCAAAGGCTTAATTAGGTTAACTAGGCAAGTTAGGGTAGTTAGGCAGGTCATTTGACAACTGGTTTGTTCTGTAGCCAATCCAAAAAAAAATCTAATAATGTTGACCACAGCAGGGTTTTTTATTCCAGCCAAACTAAAAGAAATCATACTTTCTCCAGAAAAAAAATATATCAGAAAATACTGTGGAAAAAATTTACTTGCTTTGTTACACATTACTGAAATATAATTAAAATTTCACAGGAGGACAAATAATTTTGTCTTCATCTGTATAATGCATGTCCTATGTTGATATCTGCATCAAAATATATTTACATTTAAAATATGTTTATGTGCATAGAAAGTAAGTTAAATGCTAGTGAAGTGTTAAGGCCTGTTCACACCACCTTTTTGCTCACATTTTACAATGATGTTTAATGCCTCCTGACTAAACAAAGGGCGCTAATGTGATCGTGCACACCAACGCGCAAAATACCAGGCATAAAAGCATCATTTTTAAAGAACTGCTTATGCTCGTTTTTTGTTTTTGTTTTAACACACTATGTCAAAAACTTGTTCACCAATCAGATTGGCAATTTGCTCTCATGCCTGGAGCTACTGAAGTAACAGTAAACACCACTTGGAGGCGCTCAAGCCCAAAACAGTGAAAGTGATTCCAGTTTTACTTTCATTCAATGAAGAAGAAAGAGTTGTATGATACGCCTGGGTTTTTAAAGGCAGAAAAAACGTCTCAAAAAAACACTGACGATAAACGTGCGGGAAAGGCGTTCCGGTGTGTATGAGCCTTTATTTAGCATAACAGACATGTAAATGTTAAATGTAGTAAGTAAACTTTATTAAACTGTACATACTACTATATAAATCATACTGTAATGTCAGTAGGAGTGGAGAGTAGCAAATAGGATTGATGGTGAGTTTCATTTCACTTTTCTTTCATGACTCGCAAGTTCATTAAGCTCCATCTAATGGATAAACGTGAGCGAAAAGCATCCCGATGTGTACAAGACTTTATTCAGCATAACAAGGAAATGTTATATTATACTAAACTGAACATACTAATATATAAATAAAAGATTAAGTGACCATACTAAATGTGATTCAGTTTGAATATATAAAAAAACTCAACGATAATATAAAAAATGCCATATTTGGACACTTTTAACCATATGCAAAACAGGCTTTATATATTTGCCATTTAATGTATCTGATTTTAAAGACACAGTTCACCCAAAAATGTACGTTCTGCCATCATTTACTCATCTTGTTCAAAATCTGCGTGAGTTTCATTTTGAAGAATGCTGGAAAAACATTGACTTTCATGGCATTGGTGTTTCTACTATGGAAGTCAGTGACTTCACAGTGAGCTTTTTTCCAGCTTTCTTCAAAATATCTTGTTGTGTGTTCATTCTGAAACTCTTTAACATTTCGAATCGCTTGAGTGTGAGTAAATGGACTGTAAATGTTCATTTTAGCTTGAACTGTCCTTTTAAGCATGCTTATTAAGTAAGTAAGTAATGTGTATTTATATAACTCATGTATTGTGTATGGCCATACACCCAAAGTGCTTCACAATCATGGGGTGGGGGTCTCTCCACACCACCACCAGTGTGCAGCATCCACTTAGATGGTGCGACGACAGCCACAGGACAATGGCACCAGTGCGCTTGCCACACATCAGCTATTGGTGGAGTGAAGAGACAGTGATGGAGCCAATTCAGTGGATGGGGATGATTGAGAGGCCATGATTGGTAAGAACCAATGGAGGGAATTTGGGGTTACACCCCTACTCTTTACCAGAAGTGCCATGGCATTATTAATGACCACAGAGAGTCAAGACCTCGGTTTAACATCTCATCCGAAAGCTGATGGATGGATGATGGATGGATATATAGGAATCGCTTATTCTGATGATAGAGCTGAAGAGGGATTTTTTTCCATCTTCAGGCACACAATCATCATCATCATCATGAGAGTGTTGGATATACACATTGCTGCGTGTGTCATTCAATGTGTTGAGTGTGTGTCATTCAGTGTGTCATGATGACAAACAGGGTTGTGAGTCACCTCGGTGTGATTGTGCTGCTGTTCTCAGATCTGTATGATAGTCAGGTTTCAGACGAATGGACTTTAACATACAGCATCAACTGCTGTAAAATAGACAGGCTGCATCTGAAATCGCATACTTCCATACTATATAGTACGCTAAAAACAGCATGTAAGCCTAGTAGTACGTCCGAATTAGTAGAATTAAAAAAACAGTATGCAAGAAGTACCTGGATGACCTACTACTTCCGGCGAGACTCTGAAGTGCTCATCCGATGGATGCTATGCTGTCCCATCATTCACCGCAAGAGAATTCATGAATGGGACTGAAGTGACACAACGATGACACTGGCAAGTCACATGACAATCATGACAAATGGCAGATGTAGTATGATAGAGTTCCAATCATACTACTCACATTCATACTGTATTCACCTTATTCTCCGCGTACGAGCGGCGCAGCCATTTGAATCATTTTGGCTTGAGACTTCTGGTCTTATTCACTTCCATTCATTGTTAGACATTAAAAACAGCTCGTTTTGCTGCTTGATGATGCAAACTGATATTTTTTATTATATTATTCTATTTTGTCTGTATAGTCACTTGTTTGTAGAGCAAGTAATCTGACCGTTTTCTGCTGTTTATTATTCCTAATCATTTCTCCCATAGGCAACTGAATCGGAAGTTCTAAAACAATTGCCAAAACGAGTGCACTTCTGCATTTTTGAATCAGGTCAATAGAACATACTTTTCCGATGGTCGTGTAGTAAATTCAAATGTCGAAGCTACTGAGTAGTTGGCGATTTCGGATGCAGTCAATCACTGTCCATTCAGTTCAAGATCTTGCACTATGTAAGTGCTTAAGACTGACATTCTGCGCTGACAAAATAAACAACATACATTATAACCACTTGTGGACTTAATAAAGGCTGTACTAATGCTACAATGCTGAGCTGAGGTTTTGAGGTTCCTCTCTGTTAGCTGATGGGCTGGTTTTCTTACTGCTGATCGCAGAGCAGAGGAAGCTGCTTTTCTATTGGCTCATATTATTTTCATAAGAATGTTAATGGCAGCTTTGTGTTGGAGATTCACCTGAGCTCCACGCCAGAAACCTGATATTGACATCCCAGCCGGAGAGACACTGAGAGAGGATGGACACACACACACACACACACACACACACACACACACACACACACACA
>CAIGQZ010031698.1:1188823-1226661 GCA_903798205.1 Danio tinwini | reverse complement strand
CTCAAATTAGCGTCATCTAGAGGCCTTTGCCTTTCATAGAAGACACTGCTGATACCAAATGATCAACTAGAAGTCAAGTTATTATTTGTGTTCCTAAAACTAGGATAGGCAACAAGACTTGTGTCAGGTAGTGTAGAGAGCATTTGATTGGTCAGATTTGATGAGAAACTGAAGTATGAGGTGATAAATCCATTTAGGTGGAAGTGACAAACATTTGTTTGTTTATATCAGGTTTATGTCTTCTAAATGAGAATTGTGTCACTGTTTTGGAGCACACTAGCTTATAGATATTTTGAACACACTGATACTAGCATCCAAAACACTTGATTTAAATTTTCACAAGACCTTTAAGATAAACTAATTGTGACTGTGTGTGTTCAGGTGACCTGCTGCCGGCGGACGGGGTGTTGATACAAGGCAATGATCTGAAGATTGATGAGAGTTCCCTGACGGGGGAATCAGACCACGTGCGCAAAGCTGCAGATAAAGACCCCATGCTGCTCTCTGGTCAATCACTGATCTACTCCTCCTCATCACTACAAACATGTTTACACTTCTACATGTGTGCGTGTGTGTGTGTGTGTGTGTGTGTGTGTTTATATGTGTGTGTGTGTGTGTGTGTCTGTGTGATTGTGTGTGTCTGTGTGATTGTGTGTGTGTGCTCTATTATTTACCGTTGTTTCTCCATGTCTGTATCCGCAGGCACACATGTGATGGAGGGTTCGGGTCGGATGGTGGTCACTGCAGTCGGTGTGAACTCTCAGTCCGGGATCATCTTCACTTTGCTGGGTGCTGGAGGAGAAGAGGAGGAGAAAAAAGAGAAGAAAGGTGTGTAACTGAAGCTGAAGAGTCATGTCACACACACACACACTAGCAGCACAACATGCAGACGCTTCAGTGTTTTACACCGCTATTACCATAAGACGTGTTTGATTATGGGGGAGAACCTCATTATAATGATGCACAGATACACCTCATTGAAAATCTTCACATAGACATCACCTACAGTTCAAGTAAGAATTATCCGCCCTCCTGTTAAATGTTAAAGGTGCTGTATGTAAGTGTTTGACTCTTCTAAAGCATAAAAACACCATGATATGTTTGCAGATATTTCAGAAACATGCTCAGTGAACATTCTTGTTTAACTGAAAAGCAATGCTGAAGTCAGATATTCTGCTTTGAGAATGTGTGTTATGTGCCGGAACGTCTGTCTTTGTTTTGGTCATTTAACCACTGCCAGTTTAGCCAATTATATTTCAGCACCCCGGGTTGCCTTGGTGGAAAACAGCATATTTCATTCTTTCAGTCAGGAAGGCTCTCACAGCATGCGTCCGTGACCGTAATGCGACCTCTGGTGGACAGTAGCAGACTCTGAAATGAGACGCAGATTCAGAGTTCCACATGAGGTTATTAATTAGCAAATGATATACATATTGTGAATGTAAACATTAGATAAGCAGGTTACTTTGTAACTCCGTGTCCTGACAACACGCTACATGACGGTTAATAAGCAATTGGGCTGTTTGCACCAGACGAAACACGACAGAAATGTAAATACAGCCATTCAGAAGCACAGAATAGTGCACTCACTGCACTCCAGCACAATGGTAAGGCTTATAATCTAATGAATTTCATATTAAACCTCTTTAACATGAATATGGAGAGTATTCCTTCTATCACGTTGCTTTTATTTAGAACACGATTTAAGGGTGCTTTCACACTGGTACATTTGGTCTACACATGGGTTCATTTAACATCAGAATACGGCATGTTTAGCTAATGTGAATGCTGTCTTTTGAACTCTGGTACACCCGTGAACCATACCCGAGTCCGCCTGAAAGAGGTGGTCTGGGGTACGGTTCGTGCAAACTCTTGTCCGATTCACTCCTGATATGCTTGCAATTGTAGCAAGTAACGGAAGTGAACTACCAACTGTACAACAAACTTTATAAGTTTCATAACGTTCATTCGTGTGTGTTTGTCTGTGTATCACCTACCTTGGTGACAAGCGGGACTGATCCGGTGCAAACAGTGATAATAGCCACTTTCACACAGGGATACCGGTAAATATCCGGAAAATTACCGGAACGACTTTACCGGTAAGTTAAAAAAAGCCCTGTTCAAACGGGAAAGGTGGTCACACATTTATTCCAAAATACAGGTAAATTCTAATGTCATTACCCTGAGATGAGCTCTAAAATGCTGCACTTGTATTTGTACACATAGAAGGGGTCGGGCTTTTGTGGATGGTACATAATATGTGTGTCTGCTGGTGCTCACCGGCTGCTTCACGTGCACATGAGTCAAGGAACTGAAGCAGAGCTTGAAGACAAACAAACAGCGGTTCATCATAAGCATTTTATTGATAATTTTTACACAGTTGGCATTAGGAAGGACCATAGAAACGTGTATCTGACTAACATCTAGCAGCTAAATGTGTCTGAAAAAATATTAAAAGGCTTTTATTTTCATAAACAGCGTGGATGTTAGTGCGTCTGAATGTTCTGATTGGCTGGAGTTAGACGTCTTACGTCAGCATGTTCTAAGCGTGAACACGCTCTTTCCGGCAATTTTCCTTCTGCGTTCACACAGCACAGCATTTCGTCAAATTATTGGTAATGTTACGACTTCTCTTTCTGGAAAATTGCAAGAACGAATTTACTGGTATTTTCAAAAAGGACCTGTTAGTCCTGGCAATTTTCCGGAAAGGTCTCTATGTGTAAAAGTGGCTATAGTATGCTTGTCTCCTCCAAAAACGACTTATACAGACATCGCATGGTGTTCTGAATGTTTTTAATGCTTTTGCTTTCGTGGCTGTCACCTAGCAACAATTGAACACAAAACAGCAGCTTGATGACACAAGCGTACCGGGGTTCAGAAGGAAAAAAGACAGTGTTAACACAAACCAGCCGAGGGGGACTATCGGACTTGGGTTCGGACCAGGCATTCGAACCAAGGATGAAAGCACCCTAAAACAGCCTTTAGGCTCGATCGTCAGACTCGCTCCTGTTGGTCCTCAATCTGGCAACCTGCACTTAAGTTTGATTAGATCTAGGAATGCAATGCATAGTTCAACCACTGAGTGTCAAACTTGCATACTACACCTTTAACTCTTTTATATATTTTCCTCAAGTTCTGCTTAATGAAGAAGTTTTTTTCAACACATTTCTAAACATAATAGTTGTAATAACTCATATCTAATCACTGATTAACCGTTCACCAGACGATTATCGGTATGAGAAAAACACTAGTTGTGCAAATACCCTATTGGAGACTGTGTTTGTGCTGGGCTGTGGAGGCCTGATGTGTTTGTTATTCTGAAACCACCGCAGGTCAGGCTCTAGAGGATGGCCATCCGCTGCCAGGTACAGTATACCTCTCTGTGCCGGAGATTTACCACAGTAACGCTCATCTATTACCCACTAAACCCTCCCTCCCTCCCTTCCTCCCGAACCCTGCTTCAGTAACTCTGATCTCTGACTTAAAAAGAAGCAGCAGCTCTTTTTTTTAAGCATTTGATGAATGACGATGGGCAGGTGGTGATGTACGATGCTCAACGCTGGCGGTTTCCTACTTTAATCTTAGACTGTTGTGATTCAAGCACTTGGGTTTGATTTCAAAGCATGCGATTATTTTAGTTGTTTTCTTTTTATTTTTAATCACCTGTTCATATTTGCTTAAAGCGCTGGTTCAGCCCGATGGGAAAGTTCTGTCATCATTTTTTGTCATGCCTTTGATGTCATAAGACTACTAGATAACACTATTATAACTGCATTAGCAAACAGTTTATTCATTATTTGTTAAGCATTCACTCTATATTATAAGACATTCGTGAGCAGTTTATAAATACAGCCACAAATGCTGGATTCTTGATTTTTAAGCACTTGTGTAATGTGCTTAATTTGTGTATTTTTATACTTTCTCAATGACTAATGTTTCATAACTAAATTAAGTATTGCATTATTTACAAACCCTTTGTATTTAGGAGTAGTTATTGGTTTTTAAGATCATTCAGAATGAGTTAGTAAATGATTATGAAACTATTTAAATGAACTGTTATATGTTATTCAGGCATATACTAATAGTTACTCTGTATGTTAATAAATGCTGTATTAACTCAACTTCATCCAGTTTTGTGACCTAATCTAAAGTGAGGACTGTATATGCTTTATAAATCTTTAATAAATGACAATTTAAAGCTCAGTTATATTCTAAACAGGGAAAAAAAGAAATGAATTAGGAAATCCGAACAAATAAAATCAAAATACACAAATGAAACTATCAAGTGAAAAATAAGTCTTTCTTTCAGTTTAAACATCACTAAATAACACTGAAATGAGTATTGTTTTATTGTGAAATTATTATATTTAGTTTTTTATTCAATTATGCTGTCTTTTGACACCTGTTATTCAGCAGTTTTTAAACTTTATGATAATGTTACTGTTAAATAAGATTGCAAAGATTTATTGTCCATTTGATTCTGAGCCTTTAGTTGTAATTTCTAAGAGATTTACGAAGCATAGACAGTCTTAACTAGATTAAGTCACAAAACGTAACATACAAAATATGATTAGTTTATGCCTGAATAATAAGAAATATAAATGTTAATTTAAATAGTTTAATAATTATTAACTTGCTTGTTCTGAGGGATCTTAAAAACCATCTACTACTCTTAAATACAATTGGTTTGTAAATAATGCATTTGTTTAAACACATTGATTGGTAACACTTTACTTTAGGTCATAATTTGTGCTATTAACTACCGGCTTATTACCTGTCTATTATTAAACTGTTCATTAGTAGTTATATAGTATGATTTTATTCTGCATCCTGAAATCTAAGCTCAATTTCTACCTTTTAATAGCTAGTTCATAGTTTATTAAGCTAGTAGTGTTAGATAATGGTTAACATCATGAATTATGAGCTAAACTCAAGTGTTACCTATTATTAACTAAAAGGTTGTTTATCTAAAACAGATAAAAAAAATACATTGGTCATACTATTTTAATGTATAATAATTTGGGCTAGTAACAAAGCATTCAATTAGCTCAATAAACTATTCATTTGCTGCCTATTGATAGTTAGTGGTGGCACTGTGGCTCAGTGGTTATCACTGTGGCCCCACAGCAAGAACGTCGCTGGTTTGAGTCACAGCTGGGTCAGTTTGCATTTCTGTGTGGAGTTTGCATGTTCTCCCCGTGTTGGCGTGGGTTGTCATGTGCACAGTCTAAACACATGCGCTATAGGGGAATTGATGAACTAAATGCCGTAGTGTATGAGTGTGTGTGTGTATGTGTGTGTAAATGAGTGTGTATGGGTGTTTCCCAGTACTGGGTTGCGGCTGGAAGGGCATCCACTGCGTAAGACATATGCCAGAATAGTTGGCAGTTCATTTTGCTGTGGCAACCCCTGATGAATAAGGGACTAAGCTAAAAGAAAATTAATTAATGAATTAATAGTCAGTAAGGTAGTAGTTAAGTTTAGTTATTGGATGTAGAATAAGATCATACTTTATAAGCGCTAATAAACAGTTAATATTTTAATAACATGCAGGTAATAAGTCAGTAATAAAAATGGTGTGAATTGTTTCTTAAACTAAAGTGTTATTAGAAATCTATGTGTTTTAACTTGGGTTGTCTGAAGCCAGACACGTTAACTTCAAAATTATAGGAAAGGAAAAGTCATGGTTTGGGGTTACATTCAGTATGGAGAGATCTGCAGAGTGGATGATCAACATCAACAGCCTGAGGTATCAAGACATTTGTGCTGCCTATTACATTACAAACCACAGGAGAGGGACAATTCTCCAGCAGGATAGTGCTCCTTCTCATACTTCAGCCTCCACATTAAAGCTCTTGAAAGCAAAGAAAGTCAAGGTGCTCCAGGATTGGCCAGCCTAGTCACCAAATATGAACATTATTGAGTATGTCTGGGATAAGATGATCGAGGAGGCGTTGAAGATGAATCCAAAGACTCTTGATGAACTCTGGGAGTCCTGCAGGACTGCAGTCAATGATTCCATATGTTAATATGTTAATGATTGAATTTGATGTGAGTAGATATTTGATGTAAGATCAGTAAATCTTTCAGATTTTAACACCAAAAATGTTTATTTTTCTTCTGAAGATCTAAAACTCTTGAGCTTTGAAGTTTTGCAGTAAATGATGACTGTATTTTTCTCTTATGCTGCTGAACCATCGCTTTAACCGGTAGCAGCAGAAACTGGTTGTTATTTTCTAGTGTGTAAACTAGAGACCTCCATCAGTGCTAGAGATATCTGTGCCATCGATCATGGTGTTGTTTCTTTTGTGCTTCCACTTTGTTTTGTCTGTGACCTGTCTTACGTTGCGGTGTTTTTTCGTCATGTGAAGTGCTGTACGAGTTGACAGCGGTATGTTGAGCCAATAACCATGCTACTTTTGTTCATTGTTACGGCTAGACTGCTCCCATCCCTCCTCACACCCCATCGCAACTATAGCTACCGATGGTGCGGCAAGCGCAAATACACCTGCTAATACCAGCCTAGTCAATGGTAGGTGGAGCAGATCTCCGCTGTCCTTTCTCTTCTTCTTCTTCTTTCTCTTCTTCGACTGTGATTCAGTGCATGTCCACTCCAGTCGCTGACTCCTGTTCCCCTCTCCTCACTCTTCTACCCTTTTCTGTTTTGTTTATCTTTTCACTTATTTGATATATTTAACAGACATATGATTGAAAGAGGCTATTTGACCTGGTGAAAAAACAGCTGACACACACTTATAACCAGGGCCAGACTGAATCTGCGGACGTTGTTTTTGCTATTTCTGTGCATATATTGTTTATAATGCAAATCCAGTTAGATCCACGTTTAGTTTGGTAGATCTAATATAATATATCCAGTAGCAGCTGCACAATATATCGCTTCAGCATTGATATCGCAATGTGTGTGTTTGCAATAGTCACATCGCAACATATGCTGTGTTGAGTTGGGATTATAGTTGATCAGCACAACAGTTGAAAATACATGAGATTTGGGAGTCAATGCAAAGAATAACCATAACAACAACATAACAGCAGGGCGACTTTATTATTTGTACGTGTTTTAAAGGCATTTCAAGAGAGTTTATAGCATTACAAAAAGTACAAACAAAGAATAATTTTACTGAATTAATACAATGAAGATGCAGTTTCTGTACCTAAATACTGTTTGACTCTCTGGAAAACCATAAAGCACTGTTTATGTTTGCTAATTATTTAGTCTGCAACCTAAATGAATGATTTCTTACCATGTAGTGCTACTCGAACCATATGGTGAAATTGTAATCATATTGCAATATATATCACACACAAAAAATAGTGCAATGTCAGATTTTTTTCAGTATTGTGCTGCCCTGATATCCAGTATAATATCATATAATATATCTAGTACAATACAGCAAACTGTATTGTACATATATCATCAAATCATTTGCACATTAGTCAATAATGTTACTGGACCTAATATAAAAACGGAATAAATATATATTTAAACACATTTACATAAGTAAATTAATATCATATCATATTATTTATCAAATAAATAAATACATTTCTCAGCCAAGGGCGGATTCTGTGTGGCCTACTGATAACTCATGATATACTGTAAGTATTTTATTAGCATCTTTGCTCAACTGTATTTAACTATGTTTGTGATTGATTAATTTTATATATATTATAGACACATTTAATTACAAATGTATTTATTTCTAAATAGAGCTGTTCATTTCATCTGGTTAATTACACTGTGGGTGCGAATTACATTCGCGCCAATTAATGCTAGGAAAAATATCACGTTTCTAGTATCATATTTCTAAACACGTTTCTTGAAAAATAGGTGTTATATTTAAAAATTAGACACATAATTTGTATAGTTTGAACTACAGTAACCTCTAAAACAGTCACTAAATATCCCTCAAAACACTGAAATCGTATACATTTTATTATTAAATTAGATGTGATTTAAATACGTTCATAAATTTGCTTTAATAAAAACAAGTTGACCCCCCGATTATCAATGTATAATTCACACACTGATTATACTTATTTTCACAGTATACACTATATACAGTCAAGCCCAAAATTATTCATACCCCAGGCCGATTCTGGCTTAACGTTACTTTTATTTAACCAGAAAGTTTTTCTTTTGACCAGAAATGACACAGGCTTCTCACAAAGAATATATAGACGATGTACAAGGAAAGAATATTTCTCAGCTTTTATATATATATATTATATATATATATTGTATTATTATTATTGCTATTACTATATATATATATATATACAAATTAAATATCACAATGCCATTTTTTTCCAAAATTGCGCAGTCCTACACAGGAAAAAATGCTTTTCTTAGTTAAAGTTGTCTTGTTTCTAGTCCAAATATCTAAAGATTCTTAAATTAAGAGACTTTTCTAGATTAGTAAAAATATTGTCAATATAATGAGTCAATATTAAGTGAGTTTTTCCTGAAAACAAGCTAAATAACCTGCCAATGGGGAAGAGAAATATGCTAATGTCAAAAGGAAAAACTTGATTAATCTACTTGCCCCATTAGCAAATTATTTTGCTTGTTTTACGGAAAAATTCACTTCGTTTTGACTCTGGAAACAAGACAATATTTTTAAGTCGTCTATAAAATGCTCCTTTTGAGAATAGTTAAATATTTAGACTAGAAACAAGACAAAAACTCTTAGCAAGAAAAGCGTTTTTTGCAGTGTACTACTACTTACAGTAGAACACACACACAAAAATGAAATAATCAATAACACTTTATTTTGATGGTCCATTTGAGTATTAATAGACTGTCTGCTTAATATCAGATGACACTGCTGACTATAGCAGTTTAATTGACTATAAGAAACTTTGCAAGTACATGTCAACTTACACTAACCCTAACTTCAACCCTAACAGTCTACTTATAATCTAATGAGAATTAGTTGGCATGTAGATGCAATGTAGCTTAAATTCAAGAAACGGAGCATCAAAATAAAGTGTGACCAAATAATCTTTCTGTTAAATAATCACAGTGCTGGATTGTTCAGCTGGAGTGTCAGATTCTGGTCACGCTGTGAGGATATTCATGCATCAGTCTGAGGAGGTTTAGAGTTCTGGTGTTTTTCTCTTCATCTCCTCTTCTTCATCGTCTCTGACTGCTCTCCTCGGTGGATCTGCATGTTCTCCTGCATGTCCTGTTGAGTCCTGCTGTTTTCATTGTGTTTCTCCTCCATTCCTCCTCCATGGAATATCTGAATGAACACATCTCAATATCTTCTCCACGACAAGCCCACTGCACTGCAAAAATGCCTTTCTTATTTAGGGCTCTATTTTAATGATCTAGGAGCAGAGTCTGGTGCAAATGCATTAAGGGCATATGTGAATCCACTTTTGCTATTTTAAGGATGGATAAATACACTCTTCACTTGGTGCATGGTCTAACAGGGTTGTGCTTATTCTCTTAATGAGTTCTGGGTGTGTTTTGAGCATAACGTGCATTAAACCAATCAGAGTCTCGTCTCATTCCCTTTAAGAATCAGTTGCGTCACTCCATGGTGCATTTGCTATTTACATGGGGAACTTCACTAGCGAGAAAACAGTTAAACAGAGCATCTGCAGCGCGAGGATAAAGAACGAGCCTCCTCCATTCAGCCTCTTTACTTTCTCTTTACTTTACTTTTACTCTTTATTTTACTCTTTTACTTTGGTGAAGTAAGGAAATGGTGGAAACTCACTCCACTGAACACATCCATTAGCCCACCTATTTTATCTCCTTTGTTAAATAATAATAAATAAATAATAAATAATAAATAAATGAACAATAATAATGAAGTGTGGTCAAACAACTGAGTTATATCCAAACACGCGTCCTGTTCTTATGCCCCATATGGTGATGCAGAGGTCTCCAAAACCCCACAGGTAGACAAATCTACACTTGTGTTTATTAAAACTAATATAAATATGCAGATAATAAATAATACTGCTAATAATAATAACATTATATAGATGCACATTGTCATGAATAAACTGAAAAAAGCCCCCCAAGGTGAAGAAGGCATGGAGGCAGTGGTGTTTATATTTAAGTAGTAAATAATAGTTTTTGTAATATTTTAATCCTTTAATTGTTTTCATCTGTAAAGATATTTGTGTATTGCTGAACATCCTGTGTGTATTAAGCAGTGTGTAAGCATTTGGACCTGCATAGGTGCATAATTAAGTCACTGTGGACTTTAGAGCAGCTTTTAGTTGGTCAATGATCCAATCTATTTCAGTTTCTCAAAATAGCAGTGCGCCAACAATGTGCCTTAACGCAGCTCTATTTTAGACCAGCACGCCCAGGAGTCCACAAAGTAGCGCAAATGGATCTGCTGTTTAAAAATGTGGAGCAAAATGTGAAAATTACTGTTGCGCTGGTCTGAAAATAGCAACAAGTCGTGTCAAACACGTCTTGCACCTTATTGCTCCGGGTGTAGGGCCCTTAGAGTTTCTAGTCCAAATATCTAAACATTCTTAAACCAAGAAGTGTTTTCTAGGCAAGATGAAAATATTGGATTGTTTTCATAAATAATAAATCAAACTCAAGCAAGTTTTTGCTTAAAACAAGCAGAATAATTGGCCAATAGGCTAAGGAAAATAAACTTTCATCAAAAAGCAGAAAACTGTTATTTAGCTTATATCATCTGCAGATTATTTAGCTTGTTTAAGGAAAAACTCACTTCATTTTGACGTATTATTTCTAAAAACAAGTCAAAAAAGCATGTTCCAAGTAAGAAAAGCATTTTTCCAGTGTGTACATGGAAAGTTGACAAATATATTCTGCTTACATCACGTCAACAACCCATATACAAGGACAAAACATGTAAACAGGATTTGTTGCATACACATTAGATATTCCATGGCATCCCTGAAAACACACAAGATGTGAACAAAACGCACATAATGCTTATACTCTGCATAAAGATGGAGACAGAATATCCACATGTATAAACGACCCAACCCTTCATTCTGAAACAGCTCTGTGTTATGTATGTGACTCACAATGATGTTGATAAATGACTCATTCTCTGTCTTCCTTTTTTGATTTGATTTCACTGTAATGTCCACGTGATAAATGTTTTATCGTCTGCTTTTCTGTTATTTTTGTCCCGTGTCTGTGGATGCCTTCATCTTAGGTAAAATGCAGGATGGAAATATGGAGAACAACCAGACCAAAGGTAACCTGCTTTCACTTTACCGCTGGTTTGAGCGCTCGCCATTATTTGATTCCTCTGTGCGGTTGGGATGTCCGCTCGCTCGCTCGCGCGCTCGCTCGCTCGTCTGTCTGTGTGTTCTGCTTCTCATGTGTGCGTCAGGGTCTTTGTCCAACTCTCCAATCATTTAAATAAAGATATCCATTCGTCACTTAGAGTTCTTAGGGAGTTTGCTGATCCTTATTTCTGCATCGTGTCATTTTGAAAATAATATAGAAGGAAATTAACAGGAAAGATGTATGTTTTATTAGGTCTTGCTTGATTTTGATTGGCTGATGGCCACTCCAAGGCAGGGGTTCTCAAACTTGGTCCTGGAGGCCCAGTGTCCTGCAGGTTTTAGCTTCAACTTGCCTTAACACACCTGCAAGGATGTGTCTAGAATGCATAAAAGAGTTTGATTAGCTATAGCCCAGGTGTGTCTGATTGTTGGAGCTAAAATCTGCAGGACACCGGACCTCCAGGACCGAGAACCCCTGCTCTAAGGTGTTTAGTTATTGTCAGATAAATGCACAGCTAAAGTAGTTCCGGCAGGTTTTGAGCGCATTACAACTCCATATCACTATGGTAAATGATTTGAGTTATTTCACTGCTACAGCAGTCAAATATCACATCGAAACACAACAGAAGGCTTTGGAGGAGATGTGGAAGAAACTAGTGCTACACACAGGAGATGTTTGAGGAGGACAAACAGCTCAAAAATGTCTGAAATACAACAATAGCGATGGTGGATTTTTAGACTATAATGCATACCTGAGGTGTTCACTTCACCACATGCATTATTTTCTATGAAGTCTTGCTCTGTTTGCAAATTGAACTCAGTTACCTGTGGTTTCTGATACTTGATGATGATATTTATTAAAGTTTTATCGCTCTAAAATTGCTGGTTTGGTTCCACCCAATGTTCAGTCAATATTTGAATCTATGAAAGCATAAATCTGTGACTGTGAAGCCAGTTGACCATATAGATGGATTTAGATGGTCATGCTACATGTCTTGAGTTTGTAAAGGTTAAAGGTCTTGTGAAGTGCTTTGAAATGTGCATTTTTATTTCACGTTTGACGTAATCTCAACCGAAACTCAAAGAGAGGGTGGGGCATAGTGTAACCCCTCCCCTTTTTAAAAGCAGCCAATAGCATTTTTTAAATAATATGTTTTTTAGGGGTTTTCACCTTTATTGTGAATGGACAGTGGAGATTGACAGACAGAAAAGTATAGGGAGCAGAGATAGGGGAAGGGCCAGCAAAGGATCTCGAGCCAGGAATTGAACTTTGGTAACCATGAACACCTCGGTGCTATGTGTTGATGCACTAACCACTAGTCTATTAGCCCCGACAGCGTTTTGTTTTATCACAGCTCTGCTAGTGAAAGTGGTTGAGCACAAGTGCATCAAAAAAGAAAAAGCCAATGAAAAGAAGGAGGCGGGGCATATCAGATACCAGAGAGCATTTGATTGGTTATGATTTGATGAGAAACTGTAGTATGGGTTGACGTGATTTAAACTGTTGATCCATTTAGGTGGAACTGACAAACTACAAACTTGACATGTTTTATATCTTCTGAACGTGAATTCTGTCACTGTTGTAGAGCACACTAGCTTATAGATATCTTAAAAACCAACACTAATACTAACATCTAAAAAACTTTATTTAAATTTCAGGGGACCCTTAAACTACTCTGGTTTACTGGTTTGTAGAGTTGCACTGATTGGTTGCATCAGGCATCTTTAAGCCCAAGAAACTTTAAGCAGTGTAAAACTGTGTTTTCTCTTGAAGGAATAAGTCATCCTACACTCAAAAAAATGCTGGGTTGTTGTAACTCAACCTTGGGTCAGCTATAGACAAACTGAACTGTAGGGTTCATACATTCATTCTTTTTTCTTCCACTTAGTCTCTATTTCAGAGGTCGCCACAGCGGAATGAACCGCCAACTATTCCAGCATATGTTTTACACAGCGAATGCCCTTCCAGCCGCAACCCAATACTTAGAAACACCCATACACTCTCTCTCTCACACACACACACACACACACACACACACACACACACACACATATATACAATTTAATTAATCAATTCCCCTATTGCGCATGTGTTTGGACTGTGGGGGGAAACCGGAGCACCTGGAGGAAACCCATGCCAACACAGGGAGAACATGCAAACCCCACACAGAAGTGCCAACTGGCCCAGCCTGGACTTGAACCAGCAATCTTCTTGCTGTGAGGCTACAGTGCTAACCATTGAGCCACTGTGACGCTCAACAGTAGGGTTAAAAGGTGTAATTTAAATTTAATTGAATTTAAAATAATCTAATGTTGGATTAATACATATTTAACCCATCCTTGGATTATGACAACCCAGCATTACTTGTAAAGTTATAATGTACAATTCATTCAATGCCTCGGGTTTCTTCTGACATAAGAGGATGTTGATGCACAAAATACTGCATTCATTGTTGGTGGTTTGGTCAGAATTTATTACAAATGAGACTTTTGGACTTCCGTTTCTGGAGTTAAGTGTGTTTTTTACCGTGTAGCAGAGGGAGGTGTTTAATTGTCAAAATATGCTGATGATATTTGATCAAACATACAAAAGTGGAGTGGAAAGTGTGGTCTATTTAGGGATTGACTCGTCAGTCTCGGTCCAACATTAGCTGTAGGGTGAGCCGGGCTCATGCAGACGTCCCCTAACCAGTGTGTGTGTGTTTACTGTGGTGATTGCAGTGAAGAAACAGGATGGCGCCGCAGCGATGGAGATGCAGCCCTTGAAGAGCGCAGAGGGTGGAGAAACAGAGGAGAAGGAGAAGAAGAAAACCAGCGTCTCCAAGAAAGAGAAGTCCGTCCTGCAGGGGAAACTGACCAAGCTGGCTGTCCAGATCGGCAAAGCAGGTGCTGCGGGTTTCTCAAGGGTTTTCAGGGGTTTTCCTGCCCCAAAATGAGTGGAGGGGGTGTCCTGATCAGGATATATTTGTACTTAAAACAAACACGTTGCATTATAATCGTAATCGTAATAAGTAAAACATTATTACATTTGAAACATTCGATTTAATTGAAAACATGACCAGTGAGGGTTTCTGGCAGTATAACATTTTTATGTTGTGATTAATTGCTGAAGATTTGACCACAATATATGGGTTTATCATGATACTGACCTACAGTATGATGCAAAATTACTTTAACAGGGTTTATAACCAATATACTTATTGCTTTACAATGCAAATACAGTATATTGCTTTACTGTATATAGTGAACAAATGTTCTAAAAAAAAATTGCCAGAGGATGAGAAAGTACACTTTACAACAGAGTTGGGTGTAACGTGTTCCACCGTAATGCATTACGCATATGTTTTGGTGAACACAGTAATGTAACGAATTACATTTTAAATTAGTGTAATTTGATTACAGTTACTAAAGTCAGTGTTATTACGTTACTTACATTACAAATGGTTTTTAGAAGAAAAAAATACTTATTTTAAATCACGTTTTCTGCTGCAACATCAGTTAATAAGCATGTGCTTTTAA
This sequence comes from Danio tinwini, assembly GCA_903798205.1. NCBI lineage: Eukaryota > Metazoa > Chordata > Actinopteri > Cypriniformes > Danionidae > Danio > Danio tinwini. The sequence goes on along the minus strand of CAIGQZ010031698.1, from coordinate 1,211,883 downwards.
ACTGCTGGAGAACGGGAGCTGAAGTGAAGTTTATTTATAAACTAATTTAGAGAGGATCACGTGATTATGATTGAACACGGCTGGTCATGCATTAACCATGTATGACCAACCAATCAGAAGATTTCTAACCCACTATAAAGAGCCAGGGTTTCTTATTACAGTCATCTTCGTTTGAAGAATCCCCCCTTCCACCCCTACTCCTCCTCTTTTCCTTTCATAGGGCGGCACGGTGGCCCAGTGACTAGCACTACGGCCTCACAGCAAGATAGTCACCGGTTCAAGTCCTTTAACAGACTGGCTGTCGTTTCTGTGTGAAGTTAGCATGTTCTTCCCGTGCTTGCGTGGGTTTCCCCCGGGTTCTCCGGTTTCCTCCCACGTTCCAAAAACATGCACTACAAGTTAATTGAACAATCTAAATTTAGAACTAGTTAAACTTTTATCCATCAGCATATCTCGCTGTAGCAATTATTTTCTTCATCAACTCTTACAAAAGGGGGGAGTTCTCGAGATCTACCCGAGCTCAAAGCTCCCCTCTCGCCCTGCAAACGGGAGGGAGCCCAGGGCTCAAGGACCTTTTGAGCTCAGGGCTCTCTCCCGGGACAGCATGCCAAACTTGCTAATAATCAATCATCAGCTAAGTGTGAACTCTTGAAATGGTTGCTGACAAGAGTGAAAATACAGACATTGCTTGGATTTCATTGAGCTAAAAACTAAAATATTGCTGTGAAATGCAGTCTATGTCCAGTCTCTAAAGAGCTTTCTTTCTTTTCTACTGCTTTTAACTCGACCAGCAACTTGTTCAAGCACTTGAATAGAGCATTTTATGACAATACTTGTCGCAAAGGAGGACACCGGCGCCCCAAAAACACAGTTGCCCAATGATTTTTGTACAGCATCGGCAGTGAAGGTATCTTCTGATTGTAAAGGAGTCTAGCTGCTTTTGGAACTGTTCACATATGCATCTTTTGCGCGTGCAAGTTCGTTATTTCCAATGGAGACACATGGCTTGCATGTGCATATTCGGAGCGCATATTCGTATTTTCCAGGCAAACCACTTGAAACCTGCAAGTCACATGACAAGAACTGACTATTTTGGTAGACTAATTACTTCAGACAAATACAGAACAACCGAACACTGCAATGCTTTTTCATACTATAGGTGTCAATAGCTGTGTTCCATCCAAAAATGCGAATAAACGTGCGCAGAACTGGAATATTGAATAAAATATGTGCGAATAAAGCAGTGTTTCCATTTAATGAGTCAAAGCAAACAAAATCGTCACTTCCTGATTATCTGGTGGCAAATACACAGTATTTGCCACAACAGTAAAAACTGAATTTTCTGCGGTAGTAGTTTATGCACATCTTCTCTTATCGAATAAAAAGTTTGTCCTAATCAGTTATGCGCATATGTTTTTTATGCACCATTTCAAAACTTGAGAAAAAATGTGCATAAAAATAGGTGGATGGAAACGTAGCTAATGTTTACGGGTATCCAGTTTTCCTCATGTCTTCTTTTGTGTTAAAAAAAAAGGTTGGAGCAAGTGAATGATGAGAGAATTTAAAGTTTTTAAGTCTTTTGAATATGTCAAGCTGCTGTGATCGACCTATTGTAATGTTTATCAGTGAATATTAAATTAATGAGAGCTATATTTTATGTTTTAAAAGTAACTTCAAAGTAAAGTAATTAGTAATCTGATTACTTTTTAATTGAAGTAATTAATAATGTAACCAGATTAAAAGTTTCCAGTACTGGTCAGTAATTTGTAATCTATTACTTTTTTAAATTAACTTAAATTTAAATAATATTACAGAATTTCATTAGTTCTAAACATTTGTTTTAATGTGTTATTAGACATTAACTTTGACATTTACATCAGCTTATATTAATAAATGCTCTTAAATCTGTCATTACGATGACTTAAGTTAAATTAAGTGATGTTAACAAATGGTATCTTAAGAGTTAAACAAAGGGCCTATAAATCAGCTAACACAGGCTCATTCTGAAAGCATAGCCCTATATATATTTCTGGAGATCGCAAATTATTTAGGCAGAGGTTCGTATGGCCGCATTTCGTCTTTTGAAAAAACACTAGGGGGTGGTATGACGGCATTCCTTTTCACGCTACCAGCTGACCGCTTACCTCCATGTGGATGGCTTTTCCGCTGTTACCAGTTTGCCTAGTGGCTCACCGTGTATGTCGGCAGACTTATGACCTGGAGCAGAGTTGACCGCGACGCCAGGGTTCGAGTCTGGTGAAGAATGTTTCTAGAAAGCAGTCAATCTGTCCTTTTGAAAACTCTATCGGTTGGGTTAAGGGAAGGAGGAGGGTGGGTCAGCTGATTAGTCAGTCAGTTATTTGACAGCGGCCACTACTGGATTTACGTGAGAACAACAGGCGTGAATGGCACTCTCAAGAGAAATCTGAAATCTGAAAAAGCATACACAGCGGCCTCTGGTGGATTCATGAAAACAAAAACTACAAAAAAAACATAGCTCCTGGGATGTATTTGGCACTCTCCAGAAAAGAATACAGGGGTACATATTCAGTTTTAGCCTGGGCTGAAATCATCACAGATTTTTCAATGTCGTAGATTGACATGTGAAAATGTTCATGTTTGAAAATCACCTGTAAAGTCTTCATCATGTGATGCTGCGGTGAACAACTAATGCAAATACAACAATCTGAATGTCTGTAAAATGCTCTCTGAAAGTTTAAATAAGTAATCATTTGTGCCCCTGACATCAGTATTGTCCATGTTAATTTTTTCACAATATAATAATTTATTAAATATCACTATACTGTATGTCGGAGGTGGTACACAGTTTGATGACCTCGTAATTCTCTATGCAGTAATTACACTGGTAATTTTCCAGCTGTGCAGCACTAATGCGCTGTGTGTGTGTGTGTGTGTGTGTGTGTGTGTGTGTGTGTGTGTGTGTGTGTGTGTGTGTGTGTGTGATTTGTTTCTCAGGGCTGGTGATGTCCGCCATTACAGTCATCATCCTGGTGCTTTACTTTGCTATCGATACCTTTGTGCGTCAGAATAAGCCATGGCTGACCGAGTGCACACCGATCTACATCCAGTATTTCGTCAAGTTCTTTATCATCGGTGTTACAGTGCTGGTGGTGGCGGTTCCTGAAGGCCTGCCGCTCGCCGTCACCATCTCTCTGGCCTACTCAGTCAAGGTATGCCTGTACACATCAACAATATCAATAAATTTGCAGTTTTCCATATCTTGTAGTGTTTTATTTTTCCCAGTTTATTTTTGTTTTTCAATTGCATTATGGGATCTTGATCTGTCTTCCAACTACTTTTAACCTTGAAAAGTTGTAAAAAGTGTCTTTTCTGCACATGTGTAATAGTGTGCAGTGCTATATGGTGTGGGTTGGTGCTGTATATTACGCTACAGAAACCTTGTTATAAATTGCAGCACATTTTCGGTTATTTTACAGACTTATTTCTCTGTAGCTATTATTTCTTATACATTATCAAGGTGTCTGTGGGAGTCTTAAACAGTATTAAAAATTGATCAATCAATTAAGAGAAATTTAAGACCCTTAAAAAGTATTAAATAGCCTAAATTCAGTATCAGTATGCATAATCTTTGATTATTGGGATGCTGTGTAGTTTATGAAATCAAAGATTTGACATCACACTGCTTTGTTTACTTCAGTAACCATGGAAACACTGTTATTCCTGCTGCTGTAAAGGCGCCACCTGCTGGATTAACATTTTTATTCACTATATAAATACAGTTTTAGTTTAGGATTCATGTCTTGCAATCAGTATTTATTAAATATACTGTTCAAATGTCTGCAATGTTTCTGGTTGAAACCTGAAGTAGTGATGAGGTCTTAAAATGTATGCAAAGAGTTGTAAAAAAAACTTTATTTTAATTTCATGGGACCTTGTTGTTGGGTAGCAGTTTTAGATGTTCTGATGCATATTATTATCAAAGCTGCCGTGGATTCATGTTGGCATTATGAGCGTTGCACAAAAATCAGTGTTTTCTGTCTGTGTGTGAACAGCAGAATCTCCTAGCTGTCTTTAGTGATGTGCAAACACATTGTTTGAGTTCCTCATGCAGGCGGATTAATGCAGTCGCAGCTCTTTTATTTGCCATTTCAGTCAGAAGGTCATTTATGTAGACAGTTTTAGCTGGTGGACAGTTTTCCACATGTCCCGAACGTCCTCTAGCACTAGATTTTATATTATCTAGTTATCTGTATCATAAAAATGCTTTTTTTTCTCGTCCAAATATCTTAAAAGTCCTAAATCAAGAAGCATTTTCTAGACAAGTACAACTATTGTCTTATTTTAAGAAATAATGAGTTAAAATTTAATGAGTTTTTCCTTAAAACAAGCAAAATAATCTGCCAGTGGTGTAAGTGAAACGATCGTGTTTTCGCTTTGACATAGGATTATTTCACTTACCCCATTGGCAGATAGTTTAGCTTGTTTTAAGCAAAAACTCACTCATTTTGACTTATTTCTGAAAACAGGACAATATTATTGCTAGTCTAGAAAATGCTTATTGATTTAAGAATTCTTACATATTTGGATTAGAAACAAGACAAAAATTTTAAGTAACAAGAGCATTTTTTGCTGTGTGTATCACTGCACATATGACTAACACTTTTTTTTGTCTGTGCTAATAGAAAATGATGAAGGATAACAATTTGGTTCGCCATCTGGACGCTTGCGAGACCATGGGCAATGCCACAGCAATCTGCTCAGACAAAACCGGGACTCTGACCACCAACCGGATGACCGCAGTGCAGCTGTATGTGGCTGATGTCCATTACAAGACCATTCCAGAGCCCACATCCATGCCTACCAAAACCCTGGACATACTGGTTAACGCCATATCCCTCAACAGCGCCTACACCAGCAAAATACTGGTGAGAAATCAAACTCGACCACTGCTGCACACATTAACATTTGGTTGGATTGCCTTTAGCTTTCTTTAAGGTTTGCATTATGCAGAATATCAACGTTTATTTTGATTACGGGTAGCTTTTCTTTTCCAGAGATCTCAAAGCACCGTCTGTGGTTTAAAAGGACTATCTGTGTTAGAGCTGAACGATTAATCAATTAAAAACCAGAACCAAAATTCATAACTAAGATCATTTCCACATTTTTTCTACATCTTGTTAAAGGTGCAGTATGTAAGTTTGACACTCAGTGGTTAAACTAGGTATTGCACTCATGGTTCAAAACACATTTTCACTTGGCTCCTCCTCTGACGACTCCACTCAAGCGCAGGTTGCCAGATTGAGGAGACCAACAGGAGCATGGCTGACTATCGAGCCTAAAGGCTGATTTACGGCTGAGTTAAACTGTGTTCTAAATAAGGGCAACGGCACGCAATAGAAGGACTATTTTCCACATTAGAAGGAGTTTTTGTGCTATCCAACACCTGAAATTTATCATTTAGAAATGGCTTCTATTTCTCACTGCTGAACAACCTCATGTGCTTTATTCAGAGTTAAATGCTAACAATGTAAGTTTGAATAACATTTTACATGACAATTATTCCCATACTACATTTAATAATGTTAAAGAGGGTTAATCTGTATTAATTAGATTGTAAACCTTACCATTGTGCTGGAGTGCAGTGAGTGCACTATTCTGTGCTTCTGAATGGCTGTATTTACATTTCTGTCATGTTTCATCTGGTGCACTGCAAATCTCGTCACATAGCCTGTTGTTAGGACATGTTTACACTCGTATTATTTATATTATTGGCTTATTTATAACCTCATGTGGAACTCTGAATCTGCGTCTCATTTTGGAGTCTGCTACTGTCCACCGGAGGTCACATTTCGGTCACGGACACATGCTTTCACAGCCTTTCTGAATGAATGAATGAATGAAATATGCTGTTTTCCAACAAGGCAACCCGGGGTGCTGAAATATAATTGGCTAAACTGGCATTGGGCGGGTTAAAGAGACCAAAACAAAGACAAACGTTCGAGCATGGAACAAGAATGTGCACTTAGCATGTTTCTGAAATATCTGCAAACATATTATGGTGTTTTTATGCTTTAGAAGAGTCAAACACTTACATACAGCACCTTTAATGCCTCCTTTTAAAAACGTATTATTGACTGTGGACAAACTGAGCTCTTTGAGTTTCCCTGATATCATGGTGAGTGCATTGTTCATATGTCAGGTAAATCAGATTGGTTTCTGGTTTATTTGGTTTTTGTCAGAAACTGCAATTCATGCATCTTCATCCACATTTTCACTTCAGCAAATCCGATTGAGCAAACACAGACTATCTAAAAGCAATAATTATTTTAATGCTATAACGAATGATTTCACTGTTTTGTTAAAACTTTAGTTTTGTTTGCAGTAGATGCTGGTCGTTTCCCACTTTTGACTATAAAATATTCAATTATTTGTTTGCCAAAAAGGTTATTTTTATTTAATTTTTTTATGAATCCTGTATTTTGCATTAAAACTGAAATTTGCAAGATGACTTCAGTTTCAAACAATTTGTGCTTTGATTTTGAAGCATATTTATCAAATAACCATAAATAGATTCTTTCAGTAATTTTAATATCATAAAGAATAGAAACACGCTCTTTCATTACAAAAATAACTTTAATGCTTGAGTATATTTACAGTACAAATGATAGCATAATGAACTATGAGAGGGAACAAAACTAAATAAATAATTACATTGAAAATAATATAATCGAATTAATTATTATTGTCAATAATTAAATGTCGAGGTTTTGATTTTTAGGTCATATCATCCAACCCTACTCTGTGTACTCTAGTAATTAAACCCAGTGCTTTGGTGTTTCCTACTCCATGCAGTACAAGCCAAGGTACAGAAATAATATCTCATCTTTTCTTCCCCAAAACTTCAGTTTCAAGATGGAAATGGGGTCATGCATCACAATCCCTTTTATTCACTGCACCAACTTGTTCAAATAAAGAATAATCTCACGAATGTTGCCAGTTATAGTAGTTCAGAAGAGATAAAGATTGCTCCCAATGAACAGAAAACACCAAGGGTGTCCTACATAGAGTAACCCAGCGATGAAGTCCTAGTTTACTGGAACTAGGGCTGTCCATGTGTACATGTCCATATGTGCTTTACGTTCTTGGAGATGCAGGAAAGCTGAAGAGTAATCACTGTGTGTTTTGGAGAGACATAATAGATCGCTTTCCAAAAAAGAACAGCCTGCTTAGATGCAATCGAGACAATGACTTACATGACAAAAAAAAAAAACACTCAACAATAGTCACAACATGTAAAATCCTTTGGTTGTGGGAGCTGGAATCAGATCTGTTTTCACTTAAAGATGCTCAAGTGAAGGCCTCCTCCCTGGAGACCTGTGCTTTCATAACCGTACCAAGCAAGACTCGGATGAGCATATCATTCCAGACATCTTGTTTTAACATAGACTGAAATGAGCAGAACTCTTTGTCCCTCGAGAAACCCTTTGAGCTACTGAGCTTTTCTGCTATTATGTAATTAAAGCGTGAACTTCTACTCACCCAACAGTCAAGAGTTCCTTCAGCAAACTTCTCTAGCTCTTTTCTATCCCTGTCCTTTACATTTCAAGGTGCTACAGAATGCATTTAGGCAGAATGCACAGTCCAAACACATGCACTTTAGGGGAATTTAATAGACTAAATTGTCTATAGTGTATGAGTGTATGTGTGTGTGTGAATGAGTGTGTATGGGTTTCCTTCAGAAAGATGGGGAAAAGGGTTTGAGGAGAGTTATTACAACCTAACAGACTCCACCTCCTCATCATTTCTCTTTGATGTTAAAACTGACAGCGGGAGGGGCGTGGTTAAGTATGTTAGCCACACCCAATACCTCAGACAGACCTACTGACAGGAAGTGCATTTGCAGATTTGCAGCTAGTTTTTATTGTCTTAATGACATGCACACATTAATTGTTTAGCACAAAACTAGCAATGTGAGCGAACAAAATCAATATGGTTAGTTGTTTGATTTCATGGTGACTTTAAACTTATGGGATTTACCTGAGAATGAAGCTGTTTGAGAATATAACTAAATAAACACTTAATATTCAGCCATGCCTACCTGTATTCAGATTTTCACTCTATGGTACATTTGGAGTAAGTTTTTTGGCACATTACAGTTTACTGGCCACCTATTTTTAGCAACCGAATGGAACTTTTACCTGTATTTGATCCAGATTCAGCATTCATAATTTAGAGTGGCTGTGTACGTCTCGACTGTATGACCATCCAGACACGAACGAGTTAGTGGGATCCTGAAACCGGAGCAGGACACACAGTACAGGTGATGCTTCTGGCACCGACACCGATCCTTCAGCCGGTAGTCTGAGCCCTGCGGAGCTTCCTGAGCTCAGGTTTCTGAAGCACCTGCTCCGTCAGAGAGGTCGAACTGACACTGATGGTATGTTCCCGGGCTCCCATCAATTCTTGATCGCAGGTTACAGGTCTGTGTGTGTGTGTTGTCCTGTAGGTCAGTGGCTGTGCTGTGCTTTGTTAGCTCTGGGCTCTTAGTTACATCAAGCACAGACACATTTGGCCCCTCTCTTGTCTTTGTACAGGGGTTTGTTTGAGAGGTGTTGTTGCACGTGTTTTATTCATGCTCAGGTGTTGGGAATCTGGGAACTGGTCCATAGCGTTTAGCAAAGTGGTGAATGTCCATTCAGTGCTCTGGTTTCTGTCATTTGTAAAAGACACTAGCATGTTTAATTTTTTTCTCATTCTTCAAGATGAGTTCCGTCACGTATGTGAGCACATCATTTTTCGGTTATATCAGTGGGTGCTGCCGTTAATGGCAGCATATTAACTTATGGGTGGATAATGTTGTACACACTTTAACTACCTTTTCTAAAATATTAAAGTTTTTTAAGCAATTTTATCTGACAGACGGACTCAAATGTGCAGACATCTTCATTCTCACAACTAGTTTCTGAGTTCTCTCATCCTTCCAACAGAGTTTATTCTTCCGAGGTAATCTGGCACATGTTCAGTGCTGCGGATACATTGCAAAAGCATTTCCTGCCTATTTAGATTTGTCATTAACAGTGAAAACAGTTTAATATAGGCTTCTCTGAAACTGTGAATATTTCGCTTTCATTTTATTTAAGCCAGATTATTTCTTTATTTAACAAACCAACACAATCTCACGGCAGTTCGTGATTTGGCGCATATACAGTAGCGGACTTGTTTTGAAGCTCATCACCTTAAATGTTACTGTATTCGTTATTCTTGTTTATAGATAAACTGACCAACAAAAGATATACTGTAGTAATATGAAAATAAAAATTACAGCAAATGAAAATTCATTCATTCATTTTCTTTTTGGCTTAGTCCCTTTATTAATCCGCAGTCGCCACAGCGGAATGAACTTATCCAGCACGATTTTACGCAGATGCCCTTCCAGCCGCAACCCATCTCTGGGAAGCATCCACACACATTCATTCACACTCATACACTATGGACAATTTAGCCTACCCAATTCACCTGTACCGCATGTCTTTGGACTGTGGGGGAAACCGGAGAACCCGGAGGAAACCCACGTGAACGCATGGAGAACATGCAAACTCCACACAGAAACGCCAACTGACCCAGCCGAGGCTCGAACCAGCGACCTTCTTGCTGTAAGGCAACAGCACTACCTACTGCACCACTGCGTCTCCTGCAAATGAAATTAGTTTTTCAAAAAATATATACAAATAATATTGTAGTTTGAGCCCCTCTTCTACTCATCTATACGGGTGGATGATTTGTTTCACTCTGTGGAAAATAAGGATTTAATGAATGCTTCACTGTGATTGCATCACAAACCTCTGTCATATGTTTATTTTTTTAGTTTGTCAGTATTTTAAAGATTAAATCTTGAGCATCTGATTTTTCCTCGCGCTTTCATTTTCTCTGTCTCATTCGCGGCAAGTTCATGCGAGGTAACGTTAACTCGTGGGATAAATTAGTTATATCTCTGAATTTTAGTAATAAATAGTTTTATAAAATGCTGTGGCTCCCACGGTTGTGCTCAAGTCTGCATCAATCCTCTTTCAGAAATGCATCAGGGTTCTGTCACAGGTTCTCTGTTCTTGCAGTCTTGAGTTTTGGAACTGAATTTTGGCTGTTGATGATGACGTTACACAAGAAAGCTTCAGGGTCCCATGAAGTGCTTTGAAATGTGCATTTTTATTTAATGTTTGATGTAATTGCTACCGAACACAAAGAGAGGGTGGGACATAAGCTCCTTTTACACATACAGACCTTTCCAGAAAATTACCGGCAATTTTTAGAAAAAGGGATCATGTGTGAACAGGCCCTTTTAGAAAACACTGGTAAATTCATTCTGGCAATTTTCCAGAAAGAGAAGTTGTAACATTACAACTTGTTAATAATTATCGATAAAATGCTTATGATAAATCGCTGTGTGTTTACCTTCAAGCTCTGCTTTAGTTGCTTGACGCGTGTGCATGTAAAGCAGCCGGTAAACACCAGCACACACACCATTTATCGGTATTTCTGTGTGAAAGGGGCTGTAGTGTAGCTCCTCCCCTTTAAAAAGAAAACAGCCAATAGTGTTTTGTTTTATCACCGCTCTGCTAGTGAGAGTGTTTGAGCTCAAGAGCATTAAATGTGAAGCATCTTGAAGGATTTGATGAGAAACTGAAGTATGAGGTGATTAAAACCGTTGATCCAAGTGACAAACTGCAAGCTTTATATGTTTATATCAGTTTCATATCTTCTTAACGTGAATTTTGTCACTGTTTTGGAGTGCACAAGTTTACATATATCCCAAAAACGAACAATACTGATACTAACATCTTTATTTTTGTTACATGGGACCTTTAAGAATGCATATTGAGAAGGTGAAGTATCTCACTGTCTCGTGTTTGATGAGTTTGTGACTCATTTTGGGCGCCGTCGTTTGTCCGTCTGCAGTCGCTCCGTGAGTCTCTGAGTCTCTGCCAATCAGCACAGCCGAATCGCTCACCTCACGGCTGGAGGCGGAGCTATCTTTGTCAGCACAGGTAACACTACGAATTCAGAGCGTTGCTCTGAGAATGACCTTCCAGGAGATGCCAGAGCGCAGGAGAATAGAGTGAGGGCCCGTGTGGAGCCAACGGGGTCGTAAAGAGGAAGTAGTGCTGCCAGTGCAGGTTTCGCCATATGCCGTGGCTCACTGGAGTGCGTGCTGACCGCGGAGATCACAGCTGTTCGGGACAGCACCATGCGCCAGCTAAATCGCATCAAATGCATGAGCAGCTCTGAATGACCCAGGTGAGCACATGTGAGATGCTTAAAGGGGTCATATTTTACATTTTTAATCAAAGTCTTTCCCTCAGGAACACTTAGTGAAGTTTTTGTGGCAAAAAGGATTTTCGCTTTTGTCATCAGTTTTTTTTTTAGTTCTCAGTCTACCCTGGGAATGAAATGAGCTCTTTTTAATGGCAATAATATGGTAATTCTTGCTGTAACGATGCACAGGCTGACTTTATGAAGCATTTCACTCATTTTTAGAAAAAAATATGCACTTGAGAGTCTTAAAGACTGCATCATGACGACTCTTATAAAGGTCAATATCACACATGCATGTGTGTTGTTTTAGTATTAGCACAAGTGGGATTGCAGATGTTGATTTTATACAACAGTTCAACAAACAGGTTCATATTGTGCGGGTTACTTCTTAAGTTCTTCTGTTTCTCTGATGAAAATAGTTCAGTCAAACATTTGTGTGTCTCAGAGCAACACTTTCTGAAATATTCATTCATTTTCATTTGGCTTAGTCTCTTATTTATCAGGGGTTACCACAGTGGAATGAACCGCCAATTATTCCGGTATATGTTTTATGCAGCGGATGCCCTTTCAGCCGCAACTCAGTACTACTCTGGGAAGCATACGCAGACATACACCCATACACTCTTCACACACACTCATACACTACGGCCAATTCAGTTCATTAATTCCCCTATAGCACATGTGTTTGAACTGTGGGGGAAACCAGAGCACCCGGAGGAAACCCACACCAACACGGGGAGATCATGCAAACTCTGCCCCCTGAATGAATCAATTGAGTCAACGATACATTCATAAAGACAGTCACCTGCTTTGTTCCTAAAAGAATCAGATGTTACAAATGAATCATTTGAATGAATGATTCAGTGAATCTTGAGGGACTTGATTCAGCTGTCAGTGATAGACTTAAACCACTCAAGATCAGCACGAAAAACTCACCCGGTAAAATAATTACTTTTTGTCAGTGTATGGCACTGCATTGATGTAGGCAAGCATGCTAAATTGTTAAGTTCTTATTTACAAAATCTGCATTGCACAGACAGTAACAGTGATCCATTTTGAGTTCTGCAAAAGCACACATGCTGTAAAAGAAAATTATAGTTATTCACAATCAAGATATTCTTTCTCATCAATAAATAAATGGATGTCACTAATATTAAATTCCCTAAAGTAATTCTTTCAGATTATTCATTCGTTCATTTTCTTTCGGCTTAGTCCCTTTATTCATCAGGGGTCGCCACAGCGGAATGAACTGTCAACTATTCCAGCATATGTTTTACACAGCTGATGTCCTTCCAGCTGCAACCCATCACTGGGAAACACCCATACACACTCTCATTCGCACACAGACTCTTACACTATGACCAGTATAGTTAATTCAATTCCCCTATAGCGAATGTGTTTGGACTGTGGGAGAAACTGGAGCACCCAGAGGAAACCCACACCAACACAGGGAGAACATGCAAACTCCACACAGACCTTTCCGATAATTATTTGTAGAAATAATTCAGATCAACTGCAGATTATTATAATTAAACAGACCTTTTGTTTGTTTGTGTGTGAAGCGACAGCAAAGAAACCTATTAAACTATCAAGTAGTTGATGCTGTTATGCTTAATGCAGTATAGCTCAGTGTTACCTATAGACATATGGGCAGTTTTAAGACTAACAAACACCAAAATGTATAGAAATATGATACATGGCATTATATGCAAATGATATACATGATATACAAGTTCATGTTTGGATTTAAAAAAAATGTAAAATATATAACATATGCAACATATTTCTAAATATTGCAAATAATGTCGGTTTACATAATGTTTTTCAACCATTGGAATGACAAATATGTCCATACTGTGGGAATTCAGATATATTATCTATTATGATTTTCAATTTTACATTCTAAAATTGAGTTTATTCCATGATCTGTTGAAATTCTTGAACAGGAAATTCGCTAAATTAATAAAATACTCCTCAATTGTGCCACAAATTCAAGTTTTAAGAATTTTTCAAGTGAGAATAGTTATTTTAGAGTCAAATTGGCAGTTTATGTATGAGGATAGCATGTCTTTAAACAGCTCCTCGCTGAGAGAAGCTTTATATCAACCTGCCGCTGGATCTCATCTCCTGCATCTCTGTTGCTTAAAACTGTGATATATAATTAATCTTGTGTGTATCTAACGGTCAGTCTTTTGGACTTTTTAACCGATTATTTGTGCTCAGGTGTATTATTATTGTTTTTAAAGATCGCAAAGATAAGTTTCATAATTTATGACCCTAATATATTACACTGATCTGCGTTTATTTGCTGATTGCTTTTCCTTATTGGAGCTTTTGTTTTAAAGTATTATATATATATATTTTTTTATGTATTATATTATTATTCTATTAATATAATTATATGTTATTCTACTCAAAGCAACCATCGCAGTCTTTTTGTTAATCGATTCCATGAGATCAATTTGCCTAGCCTAATAATTTGATTCGAAAGTGGCATAATTACATTATTTAATTACTTTAGATGTTCAGAAATATTTGTTAAAATGATTTTATAAAAACAGCATGTTAAAAATAAACAGAATAAAGTGTGAGGGCTTAAAGTTGATAGGAAATCAAATAAACTATCTTTAAATTCATTAGCCAATGCATAAAGTAGCATATTCCTAAAGCATGTTTAATTGATGTGGTACTTTCAATGAGATTTGTATGACAGAAATATCACAGATATTCTAATATAGATAGCTCAGCTTTCGCAGTATTAACTGTATTATTAACATTAAGAGAAAGCCAATATACATACAGATCCTTCCTCATCAGAGAAGTGATAGAAAGTAGACAAAAGAAACGTGTGACTGGGAATGTGACTGGAAACACACTCCAGGTGTGACTGGGAATGTCTTATTTGTCCACCTGTGATTGGATTGATGAAATGATTATTTCTTACATATATATTAAAATATTTATTATTTGCTTTTATTTTTTATTGGATAATTTCTATTTCTCTATAAATTAGATTCAATTTTTTTAATTATTCATTTTATTGTTGTTACTATTTCAAGGTCACGGGTGGTTGTGTAAGCATTTCACTGCATATTAATTAATTATGTATTTGACAAAAAAAATTTATGCTTAGTCATGTTCTGTATAAAGTGTTTATTTTTCTTATCTCTCTCTCTCTCTCTCTCTCTCTCTCTCTCTCTATATATATATATATATATATATATATATATATATATATAATTTTTTTCCATTTTCATTTCTATTATGATTAAATCTATTATTATTTTTGCAATAACTGGTTTGAATTTAAATATATATATTTTTTTATTCCTAAAAATGCTCGGTGACCAAACTCTTATTTTAATGAATTTATCTGTTTAATAAAACTGGTTTTGTTTAAATGCACCAAAACAATATTGTCTGTATTCTCTGAGAAATGGATACCAATATTAATTTTCCATCTCATTTCTGCTCTGCACTGTGTCTGATTCCTCTCTGCTTTTCGTCCATTCCAGCCGGCAGATAAGGAGGGAGGTCTACCCAAACAAGTGGGCAACAAAACAGAGTGTGGCCTTCTGGGATTGGTCCTGGAACTGAAACGAGACTACCAGACCATTCGCAATCAGATCCCAGAGGAGAAACTCTACAAGGTGTACACATTTAACTCTGTGCGCAAGTCCATGAGCACCGTCATCAAACTCCCCGACGGCAGCTTCAGAATGTACAGCAAAGGAGCGTCCGAAATCATCCTGAAGAAGTGAGCGATTAATTACTCAAATCAGTCAGAAATGCTAATTAAATGCTAATTAAATATGCTAAATGTTAATACAAAATGATTAGCTCTCCTTTTTAAATTTTTCCCAAGTGCTGTTTAACTTAGAGATTTTGTTTTCAGCACATTCTTAAACATTTTAGGGTGAAATGAATTAAATTTAGGGGTGTCACGACAAAGGACAAACAAACCTTAATAATTTTATAGTGATTCAAAAAGGTTAAATATGTACAAACTTCTGAAATAAAACTGAGCATGTGCAGATGATGGGCTTCACAGGGGGCTTCAGTTACGTGAGCCTCAATGAGGTCCTTCATTTAACTAAAGTTTCTAATCATTCATTCATTTTCCTTCGTTTTACTCCCTTATTTATCAGGGGGGGCCACAGCGGAATGAACCACCAACTATTCAGCATATGTTTTACACAGCGGATGCCCTACTCAGTACTGGGAAATACCCATCATTCACACACACAAACTCATACACTACGGCCAGTTTAGTTCATCAGTTCCCCTATAGTACATGTGTTTGGACTGTGGGGGAAACCGGAGCACCCGGAGGAAACTCACGCCAACACGAGGAGAACATGCAAACTCCACACAGAAATGCCAACTGACTCAGCCGGGACTCGAACCAGCAAACTTCTTGCTGTGAGGCGATAGTTCTAACCACTGAGCCACCATGCCGCCGCCATAAAGTTTTAATTTAAAGTAATTAGTTGTTGTTTTTTTTACTGACAACAAGTATCCAGTTCCTCTGTTTTTAAAAGTATATGGATACAATAATGATGATCGCCATTTACTAAAATAGACAGTATTTGATTTTATGATTTTGTAATTTATTGAAATATGCTTCTGAGTTTTGAGATTTGGCATAAAATTTAAAAACACAGCGGTTTTTATAACAAAAGGTCCATGAAGACAAATAAATGTTTAACTATTTACTGCATTTACAATCATTTTTTGCATGTATGCTGCATTTTTGTCATGTGTGACTGTAGCTGTTTCCATCCACCTATTTTTATGTGTATTTTGAATATGCACATAAAAAAATTGTTGATAGAAGATGCACATACGTTTTGAAAAATGTGCATAAAAACATACGCGCATAACTGAGCAGGACAAACTTTATGCAATAAAAACAAATGTTCATAAACTATGATGGAAGCACTTTTACCGAACAAATTCCAGTATGCACATTAAAAAAGTCATGTGGCTTTGTTATAAGAGATCATGTGATGATAAAAATGTGTGAATGGACAAATTAGCAGGATGAGGACATTGTAAAACATCTGAAATGTTGTATTGGTCATTCTAAAACACCTTAACCATTTCAGCATTAGTGTTATTATATTATTAATGACCTCCAGAACTGTTGAGAGCTCCACGTCTCATGCCTTCAAACTAGTGATGCTCATTTCAGTTTATTTTACCAACCGACAACCGCAGCTCATTAACCGAATATTAACCATTAACAGATAAATATTAAAATATTATTTAATAAAATAATTGAGGTTTCTATTTTGTGACACATTAAATATAAAAAATACTGATTTATTTTAACATGCGAACAGCAGCATACAGAACATGACAGAACATCTTCACACACCTGCCGTGTTACAGCATAGGAAAAAAGAAAAACTAAATAAAAATAATAAAATAAACAGGCCTGCCCTAGATATTTTTCACCTAAATGACCAATTTAGATTACAAAATGAAAACACTGACTGAATCCTTTTTAAGAGCCGGCATTTGCTGATTTCTCCAATCATGTTTTTTTCGTCCGTCATATAAAAATATCAGGCTATTAAATCGATCGCTCCACTGAAAATATGCATTTGATTAATGCTTTGTTGTTATTATGTCACAAAACTTCTATTAACATTATAATAGTAGTCATTAGTTTAAAGATCATGTTATAATGACTTATTTCCTCCGTCTCACTCGCAATCAGCATCAGCGCTGGTTTGTGTCAACTCGTCTGTCAAACTGACTAGATATTCTTCCTTAATTTTGCTTCTTTGACAAAATACGTCTGTAGGCACGTGTGGTTGCAAGTGTTACCATCCCGCAAGTTAACAAATATGTGTTACACATCAGGGGCCGATCACAGCGAACGCGCTTTTCCATTCCAAAAATGTGAGGCACACCGCAGCACACTGCCTTTATGTTGACAAGAAAAAAGAAGCGCAGTGCTCTGTTATACGTCACTATAGTACACGACTGAATCAGCTGGTCTATTGTGCGCGAGTGTTGCTGTCCATGTTGTTACAATTGTAATATACAGAATAACATTGTAATATTCATGATTTGTTAAGTAATATGCCTACAGCTCTGGCTAACTTGAAACTGCGACCACAAGTTTCTCCTCCATCATTAAAAAAATCGTCCTGACAACACAAATACTGCAGACACCTCAACAGAAACCCTGCTCTGCTTTCATTTTATTGAAGAATGAAAAAGACACGACTGACGTAACGCATTATTCCGCTCAGGGTTGAGTTTTATTTTAACCGCGAGCACACAGCATGCAACAGCAAAACATGAGGCACGCAGGGCGCATAAGCAGCGCACAAAACAGTTAATAAACCATTAAAAAATGCCCTTCTCAACGCAAAAAGAGCGTTCAGTGATCGACCTCTTATGCAGACAAACTTTAAAAATATATAAAATAATATTTTTTTATCGTTTAACTGATAGCATTAATCAGTTACAAACGCACCCTTTCGGTTAACGGTTGATCAGTTATTTTGAGCATCCCTACTTCAAACGCCACCACACGGTCATCATGTGTCAGCATACGGTCTTCTGAGGCATTTATTAAATAAAGAAAAGACTCACGCAGCTTCAATTCAGTTTTTACTTTTGATATTTGGCACCAGTTTATCAGCAAGTGAGGATTTTTAACTCATTGAATGGAAACGCTGCTTTATTCGCACGGTTTTTAAGCTATATTTTAGTGTTGCGCATACATTTAATTTGCATCTTGCAAATTAACATAGCTAGTAAAATTACTGTCACGTTAACAACTCATATGTAATGAGTAAATGTCTGAAATGGAAGAGATTTTTGTGTTGTGAATGCGTGACTCTAATTATTGTGTTTGTTTCAGGTGTTCCCGTATTCTGAGCGAGGTCGGAGAGCCCCGTGTCTTCAGGCCGAGGGATCGGGATGAGATGGTGAAAAAAGTCATCGAGCCCATGGCCTGCGACGGCCTGCGTACCATCTGTGTGGGATACCGAGACTTTCCCAAAGACCCCGAACCCAACTGGGAGGACGAGAACAACATCCTGACCGACCTCACCGCTATATGTGTGGTGGGAATCGAGGATCCTGTCAGACCTGAGGTGAGGACTCATGGTTTATCATGTCTAAATACGCAAAGCTGTGTTTAGGGTAAGTCATTTCACTCGACGGCCTTCTTTGAAACGCCTCTCGAGCAGTATATGCTCAGGTATTCTGTTTGAATGGAGAAACATTTCATATTAGGAATCACCAATACAATTAAACAATGACTGTCTCTTTAGTTTCATTTCTAAATGTTCAAACCACACAAAATCGGCAGAAACTCACGTCTGCTCCAAGCCCCTCCCTCAGAGAATCCTCAGTTTATATAGCAATCGCTGATTGGCTCCTGTTCTAGAAGGCGGGGCTTCATTTGCCATATTGACCAGTACACTTTTCCCCATTCAAAACTATGAGTGACACGTCTTGTGGATTCTGTGGTCTTTGCCTACATATTATTCAGTCACAAGATGGTGCCAAACAGTCAAAAACCTCGGCATTACAGACAAGCAGACGCAAATGAATGTGGATGTAAAAATATGGATGTGAACATATTTATTGATGATCAAAAAAAAAGTGCTCCGGCTAAATGGATTCAAAATTGGTAAAACTCAACTGTTCAACTCTAGGGTACTGTGTTTTGTGTTTAAAGACAACCGTCTGTGTTTTTGACTGTGTGGCTGGCTCAGGTGCTCTGAGATTACTGGAGAATATTGGCAAACGGAGGAGATGTTGCATCAGATCCACACCAAAGACAGGCTTTGAAATGGTGTCCTCAAATGCTCAGACATGTTCACGCTCAGGGACTGAAGAAGCGTCTATAGCGCTGCATTATTTAACCTCCTCCTTTTATCCTGCTCTTTCTTTGCTTTGGTGTTCTGCGTCTCCACAGTCAAGATCAGCAATTGTCAGTCCACTGAAGCTTCTTGCAGAAAGCAGGAATAACAGCATTGGTGAAATTGTGACCCTGGTGTTGTCCTCCTCTGGGTTTCTGTAACAGCATTATGAGGATGGCACACATTTGGTGTGATTCACCCGGCGTTCTGTTACCTGTCGGCATACGTAAATCATTCCTTTCCCTAATAAACAGCTGAAACTTAAGAATCAGTAAACAAATACATTAGTCTTCGATGTCTAAGGTTACACGTCTCCTCCCTCTGCTGTGCTGTTTTATTGATAAGGATCTTCCTCTTCTGCTGATGAGTTCAGTAGAACTGGCTTGTCTCTACTTTTCTCAGAAATACTCTGAAGCTGATCTCCTGCTTCAGTGTCTAGTCTAGAGCGGCCCCCATTTCCATAACGTCTGCGAGTGTGTCGCAGTTACTGTCCTGCATTACTGCAAAACTACTGCGTCATTATGATCAACGCAAATCACACACTTAACACTGTATGACTGTAGTGTTGCACTAAAAACAACACTATCTTTTTTTTTAAACAGGTCAAGGTTTAATGGTTGCCTAATTATTTAAATGACTAAAAATAGTACCTGTCATTTACATGGGTTTCCTCCGGGTGCAAATCCACAAGTCCACAAGTCCAAAGACATGTGGTATAGGTAAATTGGGTAGGCTAAATTGTCAGTAGTGTAAGTGTGTAAATAAGTGTGTATGGATGTTTCCTAGTGATGGGTTGCAGCTGAAAAGGTATCTGCTGCATAAAACATATGCTGGATAAGTTGGTGGTTCATTCCGCTGTGGTGACCCCAGATTAATAAAGGGACTAAGCCGAAAAGAAAATGAATGAATGAATGAATATCTGTCATGACCACATTCACCATTAGGAGGCAGTGTAATCATCTCAGGAAGAGAATTTTGCTTGCACAATCCAAAATAAACAATTTAATCATAGCACCCCACCTTTTCCTCAGCAGCCCCTGCCCTTCATACATAGCCCCTCCCTTTACCAATAGCCCCTCCCATTCACCAGTTGCCCCTCTCCTTCAACAACAACCCCCCCCCATTGTCAGCAGCTCCTCCCCTTTACCAGCAGCCCCTCCCATTATCTAGTAGCCCCTCCCCTTCATCAGGATCTCCTTCATAAATACATCATCACATTTTTATAATTGTAACAAATTAACGAAGACGTAAATGTAGATCATATAAATGAACTTACCTGGAATAAGTGTTCACCAAGACTAAAGGGGGCGCAAGTCAGCGGCTGTCCGTGGAGCCCAGCTACGACTCAGGACACTGTTCATATTTCTGCTGCGCCACACAGCGCCATCTGAATAATTGTATTTTAAATAACATGTGAATGTGCGCGTCTGGTGTGTGATACTTTCAATTGACATGTTTGTGCCGTGTCGCGGCACTGCGTGGCGCATCCAGTGTGCAACGCCCTCATAGATGTATACATTAGATGTCGCCTACCCTGCTGTTGTCTATTAGAAGGAATGCGTCAATAGAGCCGCCATTTTAGTACAGGGTAGCGCTCTTTTGAAAAAAATACGGGACCAAGGTGCAATGGGGGACTGTGGCCATCCAAAGCCAGAGATATACACTCATATGTACACATATATCTATGATCTAGAGTTTTCCCGGTGCTCAGTATGCAAATATTTTTTTATATTACACCGGTGGATAAGTGACCGCGCGGGCATTCCTGACAAAGAGAGTGTGTTTGTGTGCATAGAAATGTATTATCTTCCCTCTCTGTTAAATTTGATCTAATCCATGTCCTGAACACCTCCTCTTCTGCTTTCACTTCTAATGCTAATGGAGGGAGCGATTCCTTTGTGAATAAATCTGCGTTATGAACGACTCCTTCACCTAGCCGACAATAATACAAGTTTTTGGCACTGCAGCGTCTTGTTGATATATATCTTTTTCATTGTTTGCCTATTTTATTCAACAAAACTAGCATAAGCCTGGTATTTAGTGTGAGTTGGTGCTACTTTGCCTTATGGTGAATGCAGTGACTGTATTATCATCAATAACGCTACTTGTTGAGCACAAAAGTTTGTAACATACAAAAATGTAAAAAACGAAAACTTACCTATGAAATGTTCTGCCTTTGTGCTTAGTTTTTTTATTTGCTCGTTATTACTTTCTTACACAGCGCTGAAGTCCAGCATCTTTAAATTGGCACACTGTCTTAATGACATTTGTCCTGGGAGCACTGTACAAATGTGGTGGCGCTATTGACGCATGCTCAGGGTCCGTATGTGATATCTAGTGTATATATCTATGGTACGCCTATATGCCTGTGCACTAGCAAAATAAACGATTTCATGCAGATTTTAAATGATGTTGCTGTATGCATTAGCCTAGTGTTTCTCAAACTGTTTTCAGCAAGTCTAGTCTCTCCAAGTACCACTATAATGACCATTATTGAAATACAGTAGCGCAGTAGGCCTAATAAAGCAGCTGCAGCACTGCACAGTTCAAAAACTTGGCAGATTAATTCTTCTTATTATGAATATTCATTATTGTCAGCCACTTTAAACATTATTAATAGTTTGAACATTAACACTGTACTGTGCTTACAGGTAAAAAAGAAATAAAACGTCAATGTTTAAATTAAGATGTGCTTTTAAAAGTTAAATAAATAGAGCTGTTCTTAAACTGCTGTACTTAAATGTAAAGTATTATCATAAAGTAGCCTATTCATCAACCTGGAAATGTGCCTTGGACCTCATAAATATAAGCGATATGTCATGATATTACTATATAAACTCTTTTGATAAATTTTGAAATATATGATGCATGTATATGTGACTTATTTGCATATCTTTGAAATCTAAACATTAACTTGTATTTTAGATATGAATTGGATTTGCATATTTAAATTAGAAATTAGATCTGCTTACTGCGTGTTAGAGTAGGCTTTCTGTGTCAGAAAAGCAAGTGATTAAACTTTACCTGTCAACATTGAGATATAAAAATACAGGATATGCCCCCAACAACCGTTACCAATATGGGAAATTAGCTTCAAATGATAGAATACATTACAAACATTAAAAATTGAAAATAAAATAAAAGGTTTAGCCAGGTTTATCAGTGTTATCGTACAAGGGTTAAAAGTGTATTCATTTTTTTTACTGTAATTATTTATCGATTCTTCCGCGTACCGCTAGAAGTAAGCCTGCGTACCACAGTTTGAGATCCACTGCATTAGCCTATTGGTTAACTTTAGAAATCGCAAATAACCTAGATCAACATTAGAGTATCATAAGGTGCGTCCCAAATCCCTTATGCAAAAAGAATGAGTGCACTTTAAATACCCAGGTGATGCACTTATTTAACCTTTATAAATAATGCCTCTTTCACGCTAGCAGCGACTTTGTAGCAGAATTCAACCAGCCTCTGAGCGAGCTGAGAGCAGATCCTGTGAGCTCTACTGATGCTCCTATTGGCTGTCACTCAAGAAAGTCGCTCTTCATTTGCATAAAGTTAAAGGATTCTCAACTTTGTCACACCGCTTGACACGCCTACCTGGTCGCCAACGATCACTGTTGCTCGCGTAAGGGGAGATCACTGGAAGTGGCTCACTTTCTGTTGAAAGGAACGTGCAGTGGTCGCGATGGTCCACAATTACCTGTTATATTGAAATTGTGTGTTTTTTTTCACCAAATCAGTGACATCATTTATGAATTTGTCGTTTAAAGAGTTAAAACCTAATATTTTCTAAGCAATTTAGTAGTTTTAATCAGGACTGAGGCTGATTAACACATTTATGCAAAATAATGTAAAAAAATTATTTATCTGATGGAT